>CM065681.1:9047784-9080284 GCA_017654935.2 Phymorhynchus buccinoides | reverse complement strand
AAATTCCTAGCTCGTTAAAATTCCTAGCTCGCTATACTATAAGACTGACTATTTGCGGCATTTTGCGACATTGAGCATTTCACTTTTTTCTAGGGTTAGGGTTAGGTAAATGGTTCAAGTAACGAAAAAGTGAAATTTGTGGTTGTCGCAAATAGTCACTGTCATAGTAGCGAGCTAGGAATTTTAACGAGCTAGGAATGTTAACCCTACACGCATTGCAGGTAGGTAGGTAGGGACAGGCTTCATCAGCCTAGGCCTCGCGGCCTATTAATCGTCCCCTCAATATCAAATGACTTATGATTTGTTTTCAATTGGTCTGAGCAAGTTTTTGGAAAATCAAATCAATCAAAATCACAGAAAAATGTCTGAAATTTAGGAAGATTGTCTAGAACTAGAAGATTTTTAAAAGTATTAATATTTTGTGCAAACTTAATGTTAGTGTCAAGATCATTCCAGTAAACAGCAACTCTGTTAGTAAAGTAACATTTTCTTTTGTTAGTACATGTATTGCAATGTTTAACAAAAATGTTGCCATCAGATTTTCTAGTGCTAGTAATTTGTGGGGCTGAAAAGAAAGTATCAACATGAACGTCATCAATGTTGTTGAAAATTTTATAGGTTTGAATTAAACTTCCTCGAAGCCTTCTGCCTTTTAGAGAATGTAAAATAAGATATTTTAACCTCTCTGGATAGGTCATGTTTTTACACTCTTTTAACAATTTAGTTGCACGCCTTTGAACCTTCTCAATTTGACTTGACTGTCGTTTTAAAAAAGGACACCATATAACATTTGCATATTCCAGATGTGGTCTAACAAATGATTTATATAATTTTAAAAAGATGTCTTTATTAATAAATGAAAAACTACGCTTTATCATTCCCAACATTTGATTAGCCTTGCTGACCACTCTCTGGATATGCACATCAAAAGATAAATGTTTGTCATGGTAAACACCCAAATCTTTTTCCTCTGTGATACTAATAGCAGCTATTGGCTAGACACCATCATTTAGTCTCATTTCATAGTCACATTCAGGATTGTTCTTACCCACATGCAAAACACCACATTTAGATACATTAAAATACAAATTCCACTTATCGGACCAATCTTGCAATTTAACAATGTCATTTTGTAGAGAAGTAGAACAAGATGATTTATTATAGATTTTGGTATCATCCGCAAAGATCTTACAGGCACTGTCAATATTATTAGGTAGGTCATTAATAAATATTGCAAGGTCTAAACACGCGTCATTTTGAAAAATTACACGTGAATGGCGCAGACGTGCAACAATCTGAAGCTCTGTATAATACCCCCAGACCATTTTGTCAGAATATCTCTAATACTTTAACTTTAAAAAGCAATAGATCTAGTTCTCTTTTACATTTGACTAAATGTTAATATATTTTTTTCTTAATTTTTCTCCGGCACCCTCTTGCATTCACATTTGTTACAGAAAAAAAATCTTCTCTTAAGATTTTTACCACACATTTTCGGGCAAATCTGTCTATTGACAGACTGCCATACAGAACTTACTATCACAACATTGCAAGTGAGAAGCTTCTTCATAGTGTGTTGAAAGCAAGCCAGAACTCAGTGCATGATGAAAATGATGGCTGCCTAAGGCAAAGAAGAAGAAGAAATGTCATCAGAGGGGGTCTCATAGTTGGAGCAAGCTACAGGCGGTTTTGGGCGGCTTGAAATACAATACACCGAGGCAATTTCCTGGCTGGGCGATTTTGGGCGGAATAAATGCAAGAGGGTTAAAATACATCGATCATGGTCATAATTACTGCATGTATGACTTAGCAATATGACAGTACTGTTAACAGGGCTCCCAGGGACTATGAAGTAAAATTCTAAAGGACCCTTTAAAAGAATGTGCAAGGGGTCCCAGGGATGCACTAGAAAAATACTTTTTAGCATTCGCAATGCCACTGGGACCCTCTATCCCACCTCTAGGACCCTCTATACTGTACGTGAAGGAGTCCCTGGGTCCCCTTGTTTAGCGGGACGATTGGGAGCCTGGTTAACCAGTGTTATTGATGTTGCTGCAGAGTGGTGCGATAGAGCAGGGGAAGTACAAGCAGTGGCAGCGGGTGGTGACGGTGGAGGAGTTCTATGATGTTCTGATGGAGACACACGACACCGTGCAGAAACACGGGGGATACAAAAATCTCCTCAAAGCAGTAGGTGGTTTTTGTCAATTTTGTGCTTCAATCAATGCGAGAGTGCAGGGCTCCCAGGGACCCCCATTTGAGGGTCTATGAAGAACTAGAATTCTAGAGGACCCTTGAAAAGAATGTGCAGGGGGTCCCAGGGATGCACTAGAAAGAATTCTTTTTAGCATTTGCAATGCCACTGGGACCCTCTATCCCGCCTCTAGGACCCTCTATGCTGTAAGTGAATGAGTCCCTGGGACCCCTTGTTTTGAGGGACGATTGGGAGCCCTGGAGTGTGATTGAATATTGGGGTGGTGCTGGAAAGAGACGTGTGGGGAAGGATGGGGGTAGATGAGGGTAGAGGGTGGTGGGTGTATGACGTTCCATTGGAGACACATTACACCGTGCAGAAACATGGCGGCTACAAAAGTCTTCTCAAAACCTATGTCATTACGTGCTTTTGGAGTCACTGTCAATTATTGCAAGGTTGTTACTGACGATTGACATTGTGTTAGAGAGAGAGGAGGGGGGTAGGTGAGATGAAGGGTGACAATGGAGGAGTTTTATGATGTTCTGCTGGAGATTGTTGATCAGTGCAGAAAAATGGCGGATACAAGAATCTCCTCAAAGAAACAGGGTGCTTTTGTCAGTTTTGTGTTTCAATCAATGAGCACTAGAGTGTGATTGAATATTGCAGTGCTGCTACAAAGAGACGAGTGGTGGTGGTGGGGAGGGGGGTAGATGAGGGGGGGGGGGGGGGGGGTGTATGATGTTCCATTGCAGACACATTACATTGTGGAAAAACGTGACAGCTACAAATGTCTTCTCAAAACAGTTTGTCATGCTCTTGTGTGTCAATTGATTCAAGATTGTTATTGGGCTAGAGAGAAAGAGGATGGGGGTGGGGGTGGGTGAGATGAGGGGGGAGGGTATAGGAATTCTATGATGTTCTGCTGCAGACACATGGCACCATGCAGAAACATGGCTTATACAAAGGAGAATGTGCAACATTGTCAATTCAAAGAGTATATGTGGATGCCAGAGTGTGATTGAATGTTGTGGTGGTGCTTGAGACAAAAATGCAAAAACTCCCGTGGTCGTGGTAACTCAGTGATTGCGCTTGGAATTTTGAAAACCAGCTCCATCAGGGACAATGATCCACCCCCTATCCCACCCCCAAAAAAACCCAACCAAAAACAACAGTGTAAACCAGCTCCATCAGGGACAATGATCCACCCCCTATCCCACCCCCAAAAAAACCCAACAACAAAAACAACAGTGTTAAAACCAGCTCCATCAGGGACAATGATCCACCCCCTATCCCACCCCCAAAAAAACCCAACAACAAAAACAACAGTGTTAAAACCAGTCCCAGGGAAACAAAAACCAGTGAAGACCATAATGCCAAAGCCTGTAGTATCAGTCTTATAAAAATATATGTATCAGTCCTTGGGACCGACAGGTCAATTATTTTGTCTGTATTTTGGTTTTGCAATCAGTATTTTACTGATAATTACCAGTTAACGAGATCACTGCAACTGATGTAGAAGTCTCCTGAAAGTTGTACAGCGCATGCTTTTGTCATTTCAATTTGAAAGAGTGTCAGTTGATTCCAGAGTGTGATTGAATGTTGTGGGGGTGCTTGTGAGAGAAGAGAAAGGATGGGGTCAGGGAGTGGGTGAGGGTGGTGGGGGCATGATGTTCTGCCGGAGATACATTGCACTTTGCAAACACACAACTCAGTGATGGTGCTAGGAATTTTGAAAATCAGTCCCATCCATCAGCAACAACAGCGTAAACATAATAATAATAATAATAATGGATATTTGTTGCGCTCTTTCTCCAAAGAGCTCAGAGCACTCCCAAAGTTAACTTTAGACAACAAAAATGACAATAATAATAAACACAAAGCAATCAGGAACATATATTAAATGCAAATCCGATACTTCACACGTGCGCATGCACACATGCACACGCACACAAACACACGCATAGCACACACACACACACACACACACACACACAGGAAAAAGACATTCTTACCCAAAGGCTACTTTACATACTTTACTCTACTTTTCTCTCACAAAACATGATACAAGTGGAACCTCCCTTATAAGACCTTCAAAAATCATCCAAAATGAAGTCTTATAAGGGAGGGGTCTTATAAGGGAGGTAATATTAGTACTTACAAAGAAGGGCAATGTCTCAGAGAAGTAGGTCTTATGAGGGAGGGAGTCTTATAATAGGAGGTCTTATAAGGGAGGTTCCACTTAAGAAAGTTTCTTGACTTGTTGTGCGGTTGCATTAGTGTAGATTGTGTGTTTAGATTACACTGTGGAAACAGTTGCAGATGGACTACACTGGGATTCCCCGTGATGCGGCCATCAAGTTCATCAGCCTGTGCACAGTCTGTCAGAAGAACCCTCAACAGCAATCCCGCATTGCCAATGCCATGGAGGCCAACAGGAGCAGAGTGGTGAAGTACGTCTGTAGGACCGATGCCTTCAACGTCAGGGCTCAGGTATTAAAGCAGTGTGAATGGAATCAGTGCGATGTGTCTCTCAATCTATATGTCCCCTTCTCTATGTGTTCCCATCATTGTGTCCTTGTCTCTATGTGTCTCTGTCTCTATATGTCTCCTTCTCTAAGTATCCCTGCACTGCTCCCCCGCGGGCTTCCATCTTGTCGTGGTGGGGGAGCTTTAAGCTAAGAGTAGCCCCTCATCCCCATTTTTCATTCTCTCCATCCTCATTTACAATTTATGACATGCTAGTTTTTTTTAATTTATTGTTCACTGGCTTTCACGTGTGAGACCTTACACACTTGAGTGGGCACATGTTGCCCATTCTGCAGTGCATATTTGCCTATATGGCCTTTTTTATATATATTTGTTTTTACTCGGATTTGTTTGTTATCCTTTTTTACTGTTTTTTTTAAAACCTGGATCTGATAAGTAGAGTAGAGTGGCTCAACGTTTCCAGCACTGTGTGAACTTATTATTTATTATTATTAGGTACTTTATAGTCACAGAGGCATCTCTGTGAAAATCGGGTTGCTTCCACCTGGAGAGTGCGTCGCAGCCAGAGGCGCGCCACTCATTTTTTTTATATATATTTTTTTGGCATGCGATTTTGTGTGTGTGATTGATGAAGGAAAGGGTGTGTGTGTAAATTTTGACCAAATGACAACTTTTTCGTTGCCACTGGGTTTAACGTGTGCTAAGTGCATGGGCACATGGGACCTCGGTTTATCGTCTCATCCGAAAGACTCCACATTCAGACCGTAAGGCGTAGTGCAAAGTGAGAGGAAAAGCCCCCTGTACCCAGGTTCGAACTCGGGTTTACTTGACACGAAGCGAACGCATTACCACTGTGCCACTCTACACTTTATGAGCTATAGGGTACAATGATGGAGATGCCATGTCGTGAATTGTACTGTTTATTTATTTATTTTTCTTCAGGTTTTTGGACGTTGTTAAGAATCATTGATGTGTGTTTTGTTATATGTGGTAGAACATTACGCGGTGACAGTCCTGAGATAACCATAGCTGTTGACGGGACTATAACAGACTAACTAAGTGTCCCTGCAGATTTTGGGTAAGGGTTAATTAAGTTTAGGGTTAGGGTCAAGGTTAATGTTTTGGTTAGGGTTAGAATAAACAGAGAGATAGATGTATGATGTGGACACATAGAGATGGGGACACATATATTGGGGACACATAGAGATGGGGACACATAGAATGGGGACACATAGAGAGATGGGGACACATAGAGATGGGGACACATAGAGTGGGGACAATAGAGATGGGTACTGTTTAGAGATGAAATTTAGAGATGGGGACACATAGAGATGAAATTGGGGACACATAGAGATGAAATTGGGGGGACACATAGAGATGGGGACACATAGAGATGGGGAATGGGGACACATAGAGATGAAATTGGGGACACATAGAGATGAAATTGGGGACACACAGAGATGAAATTGGGGACACACAGAGACGAAATTGGGGACACATAGAGATGAAATTGGGGACACATTGGGGACACATAGGAAATTGGGGACACATAGAGATGAAATTGGGGACACATAGAGATGGGGACACATAGAGATGAAATTGGGGACACACAGAGATGAAATTGGGGACACATAGAGATGGGGACACATAGAGATGAAATTGGGGACACTAGAGATGAAATTGGGGACACATAGAGATGAAATTGGGGACACACAGAGATGAAATTGGGGACACACAGAGATGGGGACACATAGAGATGAAATTTAGAGATGGGGACACATAGAGATGGTTGGGGACACATAGAGGAAATTGGGGACACATAGAGATGGGGACACATTGAAATTGGGGACACACAGAGATGAAATTGGGGACACATAGAGATGGGGACACATAGAGATGAAATTGGGGACACATAGAGATGAAATTGGGGACACATAGAGATGAAATTGGGGACACACAGAGATGAAATTGGGGACACACAGAGATGGGGACACATAGAGATGAAATTGGGGACACACAGAGATGAAATTGGGGACACATAGAGATGGGGACACATAGAGATGAAATTGGGGACACATAGAGATGGGGACACATAGAGATGAAATTGGGGACACATAGAGATGGGGACACATAGAGATGAAATTGGGGACACACAGAGATGAAATTGGGGACACATAGAGATGGGGACACATAGAGAGAAATTGGGGACACATAGAGATGGGGACACATAGAGATGAAATTGGGGACACATAGAGATGAAATTGGGGACACACAGAGAGGAGAACACAATGCTTCTTTGTGTCTTTTTCCCCCAATTCATTTGGATTTTGCTTTTGATTTTAATCACGTTTTTTTCATTGCTTTTTTGTGTGTGTACATGATGCTTGTGGGTTTTTTTTCTTTCAGAGTGGAATTTTGACCTTTGACAATCAGTTTGTGATGGTGGTTGAACACCCCCTTGCCCCCTTGCAAAATATCGTCGATGAAACTCTCAAACCTAGTATCCCGATTTTGGTAGTTTTGAGAAAAACGAAAAAAAACTTTTAAAAATTAACCGCGTTTACCACAATTTATCAACTATGATGAATATGTTGTTCAAGACATTGCAAATTTAGTCCTGAATTTTGAAAACATTACTTTTTAATGTTTTTAGATATACCGTATTTTACGGACTATAAGGCGATACTTTTTTCCTAGACTGAGACCCCAGCGCCTTATAATGTGACTGATAATATAGTAAGAAACTATAATAACAAAATCTGAATTTTGTGTAAAATTTGGGGGGTGCGCCTTATAATCAGGTGCGCCTTGCAGTCCGTAAAATACGGTACTTCAAAAGTACGAAGATACGAGATTTTTGTCCTTAAGTATCATCTGAATTTGGGAGTTTTTCTTCTATTTATGCAACCTCATTTACCCCAGATAGAAAGTCGTTAGAGATACAAGCTTTTGGTGGAATGTGGCGGGAAAAATGAGAGAGCTGACTATGTATCTAACTCAAACCCCCCCAAAATCGAGATACGAGGTTTATGAATTTCACCGACGATATGTTGGTGGAATGTTTGCCCAATTTTATATTTTTTATTCCACAAGGTTCAAAGCCAAGATTGCTGATGGATATATGCACGATATTAAATTGGAACAAATCGTGGTTGCTTTTATTTTACAGTAGCATTGAAATTTGGGCTAATGTTAAGATCAGCTCCCTCCGCTGTTCCAGGGTGAAGTTGGCCCACCATTCATTACCTTTTTCGTTAAGCTGAGACACGCGGGAACAGCCGGAGGGAGCTGATCTTAACATTTGCCGAAATTTGTTATTCAAGGTTACTGAAAAGGTTCAGTTTTCACTTTTTTTCCATAGAGAATTGACTGATTGAAGAAAAAAGATTCTGTGAATATAGAAATTGATATATATGAGTATTTTGAGTATAGACAGAATGTACAATCATAAAAATCAATATTCCATATTTTAAAATTTAGGAAAACAAATCATGCTCAGTGTGTACCTTCATGTAGCATATTACTTGGACTATAAAGCAATACTTTGTTCCATGACTGAGACCCCTGTGTCTTATAATATGACTGGCAATATACAGTGGAACCTTCCTTATAAGACCCCCTCCCATTTAAGACCTACTTCTCTGAGACTTTGCTTTTCTTTGTAAATATTAAAGTTACCCCCCTTATACAACTCCCTCCCATTCAAGACCTCATTTTGGATGGTTTTTGAAGGTCTTATAAGGGAGGTTCCACTGTAGTAAGAAAGTATTGAAGCAAAATCTTAAGTGTGTGTGTGTGTGTGTGTGTGTGTGTGTGTGTGTGTGTGTGTGTGTGTGTGTGTGTGTGTGTGTGTGTGTGCACTGAATAGCATTACTTTATGATATTTTACTGTTTGCCTTGATGTTATCATTATGATGTTCCTTATTATTTATACAGTATTTCCTTGTTATGAAGAATTGTTGTTATGGGAAATTAATTTTTGTTACTATTTTTTTTAAGCTAAAGGAGAACTATTACATACTTTGTTTACTTATTTGTGTGTGTGTGTGTAGGCGGGGGGTAGGTGTGAGTGTGTGTGACAAACTTAATTGAACTATGTGAATAACATGTGCTTTTATGCACTTATTTTATGTCTTAGTTTATTTTATGTCTCGTCAGTTTTAGATTTAAGTGCACGCTAAAAAAAAGATTTTCTTCATTTGAAGACAATGAAGAAATTTGAATTTGAACATGTGCTTTTATGCATGTATTTTTATGTCTTAGTTTATTTTATGTCTCGTCAGTTATAGATTTAAGAGCACGCTGAAAAAAGATTTTCTTCATGTGAAGACAATAAAGAATTTTGAATTGAATTTGAATTGAAATTTCATAGTCGTAGAAATTTCTTTTCATAGAAATTTCATAATTCATAGTCCGAAAAATATGGTATTTATTGAGGTGGAGGTGGTGAGCATGCCCCGCAGTGTGGACGGGGACTACAGCCACGTGGGCATGTGCCTGGACCACTGGACTCGGTTCCTCACCCTCTTCCCCATGAGCAGCGCCTCCCCGCAGCACCTCGCCTACGGCCTTGCCTCCTCCGTCTTCCCCTACTTCGGCCCCCCTCGCTTCCTGCACTCTGCGCAGGGGAAGGAGTTTGCAGCGCAGGTGGCTCACCTCAGCATGACTACCTGGAAAGGTGGGAAAGGGTTTTGGTAACTTCTATGTGAGACATTCTTCTTCTTTTTCTTCTTCTTCTGCGTTCCCAGGCCATATGGCCATAATGAGTAAGGTATGTATAATGTGTCTGGTTTTCAGTTTTCATTGGTCTCCCCGCTGCGTACAGCCGACACATTTCGATTTCGTGGGAGCTCAAAGGAGAAAAATTATTTGGAAGATGTTTTTGAAAAAAGGCAGGAGAATGGGCCAATAAGTCAGAAAGATAGTAGATGAGAGAAAGCAAAGGGAAAAGGCAGTCAAAGAGAGTGGCAGATTAGAGGAAGTTACAAGCACAGAACTTCCAGAAGGTGGGGGAACTATTTTTACAAAAGACCCCCCGGTATCCCCACGGGGAGATGTGAGAGATTAAACTCAGTGTTTGCTCTTCGTTAGGGTTTTGGTAGCTGCTATGTGAGTGATTAAGCTCAGCGTTTGCTCTTCGTTATGGTTTTGGTAACTTGTATGTGAGAGATTAAACTCAGCGTTTGCTCTTCGTTAGGGTTTTGGTAACTTCTATGTGAGTGATTAAGCTCAGTGTTTGCTCTTCGTTAGGGTTTTGGTAACTTGTATGTGAGAGATTAAACTCAGCGTTTGCTCTTCGTTAGGGTTTTGGTAACTTGTATGTGAGTGATTAAACTCAGCGTTTGCTCTTCGTTAGGGTTTTGGTAACTTCTATGTGAGTGATTAAACTCGGCATTTGCTCTTCATAACGTAAAGAGGGTGTTTCAGTGTCAATGAAAAAGAGTTTCCCACTTGGAGTTTCCTACTTGGAATGGCGAGAAACAGCTTCATCATAAGCGTAAAAGGGTATTTGTATATGAGCAATCAAACTGAGCATTAGCTCTTGGTAATGCAAAAGTGAGGTTTGAGTGTAAATGTGTTTGGAAAGGTGAGGAAGGATTTTGGTTGTCATTTGAGTGATGAAACTCAGTGTTAGCTCTTGATCAAGTAAAGAGGGAGTTTCAATTTCAGTTGAAAAAAAAGAAGAGATTCCTGTAATAAATGATGATCAGATGATCAGTTGGAAAGATGAGAAAAGGTTGTGGCTGCCATATGATAGATCAAACTCAGCATAACCTTTTGATTATGGAAAGAATGAGTTTCAATTTCAGTGAAAACAGTTTTCCACAAGAGTGATCAAAAATGGCATAAGAAAGACGAGAGCAAGTTTTGAGAGTAGAAATTATGCCACACAAATGATAAAACCCAGCTTAACATTTTTCTTTAAGTGTTGCCTTATTTTATAAGCAGCACTTTTTTTTCCTGATTGAGACCCTTGCACCTTCTTCTTCTTCTTCTTCTTCTTCTGCATTCCCAGGCCATATGGCCATAATGGGTAAGATACGTATGTGTCCGGTTTTCAGTTTTCACTGGTCTCCCCGCTGCGTACAGCCGACACATTCCGATTTCGGAGGAGCTCAAAGGAGAAAAATTATTTAGAAGATTTCTTTTTAAAAGGCGGGAGAATGGGCCAATAAGTCAGAAAGATAGCAGATGACAGAGAGCAAAGGGAAAAGGCAGAGTCAAAGAGAGTGGCAGATTAGAGGAAGTTACAAGCACAGAACTTCCAGAAGGTGGGGGAACTATTTTTATGAAAGACCCCCTGTATCCCCACGGGGAGTGCACCTTATAATATGACTAACAAATTACAAAGTAACCGTGTGTTACAAAGGGAGAAGGAAATGGTAGGTTGGAGAAACTCACCAGGGTTTGAGTATGGTGATTAGGGTAGATATTTCAACAAGCTTTCTGCTCGTATAGCTTTCCTCAGGCTCAACATGTGCTACAAAATTAGATTTGGTAAGATATTGGGGGTGCACCTTTTAATGTGAAGCTCCTAATTACACAAAAGACATGGTAGTGTAATTATTCTTTACTGTGTTTGTAAAATTTCCTTCTGTTGATAAAGTATGTAATATACTCAAGCTGGTGGTTGTGTGCAAATGCATGTGCATATGTGTGTGTGTGTGTGTGTATGCAGGGCTCCCAGGGACCCCCATTTGGGGGTCTATGAAGCACTAAGATTCTAAAGGACCCTCTAAAAGAATGTGCAGGGGGTCCCAGGGATGCACTAGAAAAATTCTTTTTAGCATTCGCAATGCCACCGGGACCCTCTATCCTGCCTCTGGCACCCTCTATACTGTAAGTGAACGAGTCACTGGGACCCTTTGTTTTGCGAGACAATTGGGAGCCCCGGTATGTGTGTGTTATTATATGTGTGTGTGCCAGGAGAAGAGAAGATGCGAGAGCCTGTGCCCAAGCCAGGTCTGGAACACCTGGGCCAGTTGATGAAGGAGGCTCGCACCACCCTCATGTCCAGCATCAAGGCCAGAGCCGCTGAGGAGAAGCTGCGGGAACCCCTGCCTTGGGCCAGCTGGCTGGGGAAGATCATGTGTACGTACACTGTCTACTTCGTGTAGAGGGGCACAGAGGTAGCGCGTTCGCCTCGTATGCAATAAACCTGAGTTCGAATCTGGGTACAGGGGATTTTTCTTTTCACTCTGCACTAGGCCTTGCAGTCTGAATGTGGAGTCTTTCGGATGAGACCATAAACCAAGGTCCCTTGTGCCCAAGCACTTAGCACACGTTAAACCCAGTGGCAACGAAAAAGTTGTTATTTGGTCAAAATTTAACCACCTCCACCACCACCCTTTCCTTCCTCAACAGTGACACAAAAATCGGATGGAAATTAAAAAAAAATGGGTGGCGCGCCTCTGGCAGCGACGCACTCTCCAGGTGGGAGCAACCCGAATTTTACAGAGACGCCTCTGTGACTATGAAGTACCAAGCCCCCCCCCAAAAAAAAAACACCTTTCTGTATCTTCTTTTGCTTCAATAGGCAGTATGTTGTTGTTGGCTTACCTGGCTAAAAGACTCCAGGGATCATCCCAACAGCTGAAGCGCTTGAACACTATAGTACAAGTGTATCAGCTTCGAATGAGAACATTACGTGGTTGACCATTGTTGATGACCCCGCCGCATGGGCAGCCACACTACGTCTTCGGGGGATTTGGGAGACTTATGATGTTTGTTATGCTAGGAGCTTGTCATGGCTACAGACAATCTCGCATAACTATGCATAGCATAACAACATTTTGATGTAGCCTTGGTGTTCTAGCCTATGTCAATTAGTGTGACCCAGCCTTAAGCCAAGGCGCAATGGGCAGTATAACTTTGGAGAGAATGTGGATGGAAACCACCCTGCTTTGGGCCAGCTGGTTGGGACAAATTATGTGCAGGTAGATTTTCTACTTTTTTTTTTTTCTTCTTCGTCGATCGCTCAGACAATTTCCTGTCATCGCAGATGAGTTATGCTGCTGTTATGCGCCTAACTAAGAAATAGTTTATGTCAGGCCCAGCATGTCCGTCTTTGGCTGGAGAAATCTTTGTAAGAGTTTCTAGAACAAATGCAGGAGAATGGACCAGCAAGGCAGAAAGACAGTAGACGACGGTAAGCGAAAGGAAAAGGCAGAGTCAAAGAGAGCGACAGATTTGAGGAAGTGACAAGCTCAGAACTTTCAGAAGGTGGGGGAACTGTATGTATGAAACATCCCCCCCCCGGGGGGTTCTATTGCTGGAATCTCCCCTCTCACTGCCAAAGTTGCCTTTTGGCATCACAATGATATAACACCACTGGTCCTTAAAGGCAACAAATCAGCATCTGTTATCCGATGACCTTATCATATAGTAATTTGGCAAGTGTCCGTGTGTGTGTCTGAAACACGAAACGGGCCTTATAACTCCGCCGTTTTTCGACCGAATCGCTTCAAATTTGCTGTGAGCCCTAACGGGGCCATGGCAACGGCAAAAGGCGGCCGATCATTTGCGCGGTTTTGCAAATGCGCGAAACGCGCAACCGGCCTTTCGGCGCCCGTATCTCCGGTATTTCTGGACCGATTGCCTTCAAATTTGGCAGATATATGACCGGGGACGGTGACTATCAATGTGCCAAAATGGAAGCGAATCCATTACTTAGGCGCATAACAGCAGCATGATGCAAAACGGGCCTTATAACTCCGCCGGTTTTCAACCGAATCGCGTCAAATTTGCTGTCAGGCTTGCTGGACCGGGGCAAAGCCTGCCAGCAAATTTGAAGAAAATGGAGAGCGCGTCACTCTCAGAGCAGCGCCAACGGGAAGTGGGGGTTATAACTGTGCCGTTTCTTAAGTCAATCGCTTCAAATTTGCTGTACTCAGCGTTACCAGTACTTGGCGTATACTCTTACTAGGTGAATACCAACCGTTACTAGGGAGAGCGCAGTCACTCTCAGAGCAGCGCCAACGGGAAACGGGGCCTTATAACTTCTCTTTATTACTCGTTTCTTTACCAAATCGCTTCAAATTTGCTGTACTCAGCGTTACCAATACTTGGCATTACCGTTACTAGGCGTTACCGTTACTAGGCGTTACTGGTACTCGGCGTTGCGCTAGTGTTCGTAATTTTGGAAGGCAAGGATAGTGCTTAATACATGTTACAGAGGAATCCTCAATATTGCAGATGAAATCTTTTCTCTACCCCAGTTAATGGAAAATTTTGACTAAAAAATGGCTGACAGTGAAAGGGTTTTAAAACAGCTACATTGGAAACTCCCTTATAAGACCTTCAATAATAATCCAAAATGAGGTCTTATAAGGGAGTTAATTTGAATACTTACAAAGAAGGGCAATATCTCAGAGAAGTAGGTCTTATGTGGGAGGGAGTCTTATAATTGGAGGTCTTGTAAGGGAGGTTCCACTGTATTATAATTTTGGAGAGACAGTGGAAGCATCTCTGCTATGGGTGAGCTGGTTGGGAGGAAGGGAGTGGTGGTGGTGAATGTGTGGGTTGAGTCAATAACATTTTATTCGCTTATCTCATTGTGGACAAATTCCGAGTATGCTCGGAACAGGTGAATACCAACCAGGGCCTAATTCCGAGTTTGGAACAGCGATTTCCGAGTCTAAAACTTATGTAAATCCATGTTTTTTCAATCCAAACCACGTTTTTTGAGTTACTTCTCTTTATTACTCTTCCAGCTTTCGTTTCACTTATGTTTCATTGTTTGGCACTTCTATTTCAATCTCTAATGTTACAAACTGTCAAAAACACTGGCCCTACACAAGCCTCACAAAATACTCCAGTATGTTTTCATTACTAGTGACAGTAATATGGAGAATACTGATTCTAATTTTCATGCAAGTAACCATGATTTCAAAGCGAAATTTAAACTTGGATCAAGCAGTAATGTTGTCAAAATTGATTCATTCACAGTGCTGAGTTTTGTTGCGTTTTTTATTTCTTGTATTTGTTCTAGGCAACCCCATGCCAGTAATGATGTTTGTCTACGGCAGTGACATCCTGAAGGGGTTAATGTCTTTCACAGCTAGTGAATGCTAGCCTAAGACTAAAATTCTAGCCAAATTAGTGTAGGTGGGGTTTTTTCTAAGAAATTTACAAAATATGACCTCTGTTACGTCCTGAAAGCAAGAGCATTGCACATGTGGATAAAAAGCTTAAATTGGAATGCTTTTTAGTGAAATATAAAGTTGGTGCAAAAAGGTGACACTAACATTGAAAGGGAGACAAATTCATTCTCACTCACTGCCAGCTGCACTAAAGTGAGATGCTGATGTCACATGCTATGTTTTATCACAGTCGACATAACCAGCAGGGTGCACAATGCACACTATGTGAGATGCTGATGTCACATGCTATGTTTTATTGCAGTCGACATGAACAGCAGGGTGCACAATGCACACTATGTGAGATGCTGATGTCACATGCTATGTTTTATCGCAGTCGACATGAACAATATGTGCACAATGCACACTATGTGAGATGCTGATGTCACATGCTATGTTTTATTGCAGTCGACATGAACAACATGTGCACAATGCACACTATGTGAGATGCTGATGTCACATGCTATGTCTTATTGCAGTCGACATGAACAACATGTGCACAATGCACACTATGTGAGATGCTGATGTCACATGCTATGTCTTATTGCAGTCGACATGAACAACATGTGCACAATGCACACTATGTGAGATGCTGATGTCACATGCTATGTTTTATCGCAGTCGACATGAACAATATGTGCACAATGCACACTATGTGAGATGCTGATGTCACATGCTATGTTTTATCGCAGTCGACATGAACAATATGTGCACAATGCACACTATGTGAGATGCTGATGTCACATGCCATGTTTTATCGCAGTCGACATGAACAATATGTGCACAATGCACACTATGTGAGATGCTGATGTCACATGCCATGTTTTATCGCAGTCGACATGAACAATATGTGCACAATGCACACTATGTGAGATGCTGATGTCACATGCCATGTTTTATCGCAGTCGACATGAACAATATGTGCACAATGCACACTATGTGAGATGCTGATGTCACATGCCATGTTTTATCGCAGTCGACATGAACAATATGTGCACAATGCACACTATGTGAGATGCTGATGTCACATGCCATGTTTTATCGCAGTCGACATGAACAATATGTGCACAATGCACACTATGTGAGATGCTGATGTCACATGCCATGTTTTATCACAGTCGACATGAACAATATGTGCACAATGCACACTATGTGAGATGCTGATGTCACATGCCATGTTTTATCACAGTCGACATGAACAATATGTGCACAATGCACACTATGTGAGATGCTGATGTCACATGCATGTTTTATCACAGTCAACATGTGCACAATGCACACTAAGTGAGATGCTGATGTCACATGCCATGTTTTATCGCAGTCGACATGAACAATATGTGCACAATGCACACTATGTGAGATGCTGATGTCACATGCCATGTTTTATCGCAGTCGACATGAACAGCAAAGTGCAGAAGGACACAGGGAGGTACCCGTACAGTCGGGTGTTTGAACGAACTGTGGATGTGCCGGACACAGGGGAGCCCACTGAACCCATTAAGGACATTGCTTACATAGGTGAGAAAATGAAAATCTGGTTAACGTCCTCCAGGTTTGGAACAGACACATATGTGACTTTAGTAGATATAAAGATGATGGGAACGATCCTGGAGGCAATGCCCGGAGGCAGTGCAACACCAGGCAAGCCCCGAATGTTTAACAATACAGATGTGAATAGGTGAGAGATCCAAAGTTCCTTGTTTTGTAGTTTGTTTTGCGGGTCAGTGGGTGGATGCCTCGTGCCTCCATATGAGGAGCTGGACGACCTTGCTCCCTCCACGAGTCTCTCCCTGTGCAGATACCGGGGATGGGGGTGGGGGTGGGGTTCTTTCGCAAAGATAGTTCCCCCACCTTCTTGAAGTTCTGTGCTTGTAACTTCCTCTAATCTGCCACTCTCTTTGACTCTGCCATTTCCCTATTCTGAAAAACCCCGAACACATATGTATTTTTTACTCAATATGGCATGGGAACGTAGATGAAGAAGAAGAAACTAGATTGTGTCATTTGTTTGCGTAGAGCTGCCTTTATCCAAATTCATCAAAATGGTATAAATAGAATTGTCCAGTGCATCACACTTTAATCGTTGTATAATACAATACTGATAGAATTTTGGTGACACTGTGATTATTATGCAGTTATATTTTGTATACCATTAATAGCATACTCACCACTATTTTACTTTCAATAACTTTCTTGCTAAAGTATATTACTTGTTTGCAAATTTAAATCGTAACTATTATTTTACCGATAGTAACTTTCTTTCTAAGGTATAATGTAACTTTTAATGAAAAATATTTTAACAGATATGAGAAAAAAAACCACTTGAGAACTTCCTTGTGACAGTTGAACTTAAAAAGGAAATCAGAACTTTTAGAACTCTTCTAGCGCCATGTATTTTTTGACGTTCTTGGTTGTCCGTTGCATTTCAACCAACAAGAAGGGGGGTAACTATTTTTTTGAGTGTGCATACGTTGCTTTAATGGGAAAAATCAATGACATACCCTCTGAGAATAGACAAACGCATGGTAAGGCATTTGGCAGTGAATATCTTTGCATTTGGTGAGAGTGTGAAGTGATGTACTGGGTGCTAGAAAGGTTATAACGATGGCTTGGAGTCAAAACGGACTATCTTTAGATAGTCCACTGACGTATTACTAAACTTCTTGTGAAAACTAATAACTTGTATCAAAAAAGGACTGCAGAAATATAAAAAGCATAATCCCCATTTTATAATATTTGCATACGTTTTTAATACAAGCTCTTAGTTTTTGCAATAACTTCAATGATAAGTCAATGGACTATCTGAAGATAGTCTGCTTTGACTCTAAGCCATCGTATTTTTTAAATTATTAATTGCTCCATGAAATCATCGTAAACATACATAGCATCTGATGATATATAAAGTTTGACTCTCTTGACTTTGTTTCTCCTAACTGCAAGCTCTTGGTTGTCTATGTTCTCTTCTTCAGATGCCACACCAGCTCAGCAGACCCAGAAGGCTCCAGCAACAATGCTGCAACCCCACATTTACTCTTCTCAACCGTCGTTCATGCATCAGTACGCTGCCTCTTCAGAACCAAAAGTCATACCCCCACACTCAGCCTTTCCCCAAATATCCATCATTCATCCAAGCTTTTCAGTTGTGCACCCAGACGCAGCCTCTTTGCAGCCGACAGCCATGCACCCGAACATCTCACAAGCGGGGATTCATGCAAACTTTGTCTCGCAGGCAACGGTCATACTTCCAAATGTGATGTCGCAGGCACCGTTCATGCCTCCGAATGTTGTTTCACAGTTAGCAGCCATGCACCCAAATGTGATTTCGCAAACATCGCTCGAACATCCAAATGTGATCTCGCAAACACCGCTCGTTCATCCAAATGTGATCTCACAAACACCGCTCGTGCATCCAAATGTGATCTCGCAAACGATGCTCATGTATCCAAATGTGATCTCGCAAACATCGCTCATGCATCCTAATATTGTTTCCCAGTTGGCGCCCATGCATCTTAACATGGTCTCGCAATCAACAGCGACCATGCATCCAGTCTCACATGCATACACAGCCACACTGCATCTGGGTGTGGCTTCTTCTTCATCTTCGGGCCTACATCCACACATGGGCCCATCTCACACAACAGCTATGCATCCAGATCCGGGCTCCTCTTCTCAGACCACAGACGTGGGCTCTTCTCAGATTGTGCTGGAGGAGGATGCAGACATCCTGCTGCCCGTGGCGGCCACAGAGGTTCTGGTGGATGGCACGGGTGGTGGTCTGGAAGAGCGCCAGTCATTTCCCACTACCTGTGTGGACTCCTCGACTGGAGAGGTGCAGAGCTTCGTCATCAACGTGAAGCCTGCTGCAAGATGAACAGTTTGATTGGGTTGTGGTGAGGACAGGTGGAGGAAGAGAAAGAGAGAAGGAGGGGCAGAGGTGGAGGGGGGAGAGAGAGAGAGAAAGGATGTGGTGCATGGGGACTATGTACGAGACAGAGATACTTTTGTGTTCGTGTGTACACAGGCGTGTGTGTGTGTGTGTGGTATGTTTTCAAAATCCAAATTGGACTCGGCTGTAATTTTAAAACATGAGACCAAAGTGTATGATATATGCCTACGTGTTAGGGCATTTGGTCTGAGAAGAAACAGTGTCTAAAATTTATCAAAATACTAAGATGTATGACTAATAAGTCAATGTCTGAATTAACAGAAGAAGAATTTGATTTTGAAAAAAAATCATAATTATCAACTATTCTTTTAACTTCTAAATGTTTTTGCAAGCCCATGGTGCTATTTATGATGTTTGTCTTAATGTGAAAAAAAGTGTTAATAAATGAAAGATATGATGTAAAAATGAGGATTGTTTTGCGTGGGTATTTAAAAAAAATAAAAATTTAAGTATAGGGGAGAGGGGGCAAATATGAAACGGAGTGTAAAATGAAACATGCCCTTATTGTCAAATGGGAGATAACAGAGAGGTAGTTGTCCTGATTGGCTTCAAGCCTTATCTTCCCTAATTACGAGACACTCGAAAAAATGGCGCTGAAAGGTTGCTGTGCAAAGAGGCGAGTTCAAACTTGTTTTCAGCGATGCTCGTCTAACAGTCTGTTTTAGAAATGCCCGTGGTACAAATACAAGACGCGTTGCAAACAAAAAGAAAGATGTGCCCATGTGTTGAGTGAAATAAACTTGTTGAAACCCTGAAAGAAAGAAATTACTGTTTGTAGGCTAAATGTGGGTAGAGTATGATTAAAGAGCAATGGGTGAAAAGGTTTATATGAAACACCATTGTAGGCAAATATGAAACGATGTTCCACATTAGTACACGTGCACTGGATGTGGCTATGCACAATTTTACTTCTTTGACCTGTGTGTGCATGACACAAACACACACAAGAACAGTGGAGGAGGCATCAGACAAATGAAAAATCAAATTCAAACAGAAGAGACTTTTGATGTTTCAAATTACACTGCCACTAGGTAATATGGAATAAGGATTTTTTGTTAGATCATTGTGAGTTTTAACACGTTTATTTCTTGTTAATTACTAATTTCCTGTTAACTCTTAATTTGTTTTCTTTTGTTGAATAAATGGAAGGTAAATGTTATTTTTTATTAAAGTAACTTAAGCCAAGTAACATATCTTACTCAATTGTGGAGTTAGTGCAAACATAAATGTGTTTCATTTTAAACACCAGTCTTGTTTCATATTGCCTACCGGTGTTTCATATTGCCAGCATTTTAAGTTTTCACAAAACGTTCAATTACTCAGTTCTATGTAATGTCAGGAAACTGTTATTTTGTTTGAACATGCATGGACACATTACATATTAAAAGCCATGTACAACGTTATGAAACTCTCCTCTGCTTTATTGTTACTGGACTTTGAAAAAAGTGTTCCATATTGGCCCCCTCTCTCCTCTATGCGTGTGTATGTGTGTGTGCACACACGCATGTGTGTAGAAAGGGGATATGTTTCCATTGGTTTTCAATACCAGAATTGGTTTTTGCCAACGTACTTTCCTTCCTTCCTTCCGTATAGCGACCACAGTCACTGCTGACTATTCTGTCGCTGTAGAACTTTAGGAAGATCTAGGAAAATGCGTAAGATGGTGCAGAATGAAATAAAGAAGAAAGTGGACAGAAAAAAAAGAAGAAGACAGAAAGCTTGACCCAGCCAGCCAGGTCCCAATGATCAGGTCTCAACGTGAAGACAGATACAGATACCTGCTACAACTAGGTGTTCAAGACTGCACATGATCATCTGCCAACATGGAGCACTCTTCTTCTTCTGCGTTCCCAGGCCATACTTTAAGGCCACAATGGGTACGTATGTATCCGTTTTCCAGTTTTCACTGGTGTCCTCGCTGCATTCAGCCGACACATTCCGATTTCGGAGGAGCTCAAAGGAGAAAACTATATCAGAGTATATGGAAGATTTTTTTGCGGAAAAAAAAGGCAGGAGAATGGGCCAAAAGTCAGAAAGATAGTAATTGACACAAAGCAAGGGAAAAGGCAGAGTCAGAGAGAGACAGATTAGAGGAAATTAGACTCACAGAACTTCCAGAAGGTGGGGGAACTATTTGTATGGAAGACACCCCCCCCCCCCCCCCCCCCCCCCCCCCGGTATCCCCACAGCGGGGTGGAACACTCAAGTTTTAGTAAAGTTTTATTTTTTGTGTATTTAACGGTTTACGGTTGGGTTAGGGATAGGGTTAGAGTCAGTCTAATTTCAGATGGAAAGGCTAAAATATACAAATTATAAACTTTCTCTGAAAACCGACATTGTCACGCAAATGACATCACTTTCATTATTTGGAGATGACCATGTGCAGCATTGAACGTCTTGTCCTACTACAGATACAGAAACATAATTATGGTATTTAATGTTCACAAAAAGTCTTAAAATGTCTGCAGCCTTCTCCCTTTCTAGCAGATGTTTTTTTTACTTCATGAAATAATGTTCATTGAATGAACCATACTGTGTGTGTGTGAGTGAGTGTGCGGGAGAGAGGGGGAGGTGGAAGAAGAATTTTAGGCATCTGAGGGGGGTTCTGTGCAATCCACCTGTGATGAGCATACACACACACAGACACACACTCACACACACGCACGCACAGTAAAGGGTAATACTGATAGCTGTTCCGACTTTTCCTCTAAGTATCAAGGACAGAAGGACAATCTAACGTCACAAAAACAAAAATCGTCAATTTGATTCCTCATTCACCTAATAATTTGTTACACGCACAAAAACACACACACACATGCGCGCGCACACACATACATACACACACAGACATTATCTGACATTACATTGACGTCATATCAATATTGCATTAGCGCAAGCTCTCTCTCTCTCTCTCTCTCTCTCTCTCTCTCTCTCTCTCTCTCTCTCTCTCTCTCTCTCACACACACACACACACACACACACACACACACACAGTCTTGTTGTTATGTTTATTTCACTGCAGATTCAATAAATTTAGATAAAGAGGGGATACTTGTTTGTATGTTGTCTTTATTCTTGTTTTTCTTTCTTTTCTTTTCTTTTCTTTAAAAATCAGTATGTTCGTTAGTTTGGAATCATTAGACCGATGTAATTGTTCCCACTCTTAATTGTTCCCACTCTGCAAATTACCATTATCGTATAGGCCACACGCTTTTTTTAAAAGTCAGACACCTTCCTCGCCTTTTTAGCCCCCTTTTCCCTTTTCATCATCCTCATCTTCTTCTTTTCTTCTTCTTATTTTCTTCTTCTTCTTCTCAGTTCTTCTTCTTCTTCTTCTTTAATAAGTCTGTGATGTGACAAAGCAAGTCTTGTAGAATCGTACCTCAACACAAAATTGTGACTTCTGAAATAAACGAAAGTAGACTATTATTTTTGTGGAGTCCACTTTGACAGTCTCAATACAGAAGACACAGTGTGTTCCTATGCTGACAGAATCAGCTTTGTTGGAGGCAAGGCGCGGAGGTCAGAGGTCACAGAAGGCGTCGGCAGGTCAGAACAGTAGCGGACGTTCTTCGTGTGAAGACACTACAGTGAGGAGCATGAAAAAATAGCGATTTCGTCAGCCAAGTTTGGCATTTTCGCGGCGTCCATGCATAATATACATTAATATACGTGGCACTGGTTAATAATGGTACATTTACAAATGTCCCATATGTGTCTGATTCAGACCAAGAGGACGTAAAACTCAATTTTCGTCGTTTTTTCGATTGGTTCAGTAGTATCGTCTATGAGACGATATTGCTTGTCATTTGGATAGTTTTTGAAGATACGGTTAGCTGCTAACCGTATACAAAGATCAGCACATTCACACTAAATGAATGAATGTAAAACGCATGGGGAGAAATCATGAAAATTAGACTTAAAACACATAGGCCTACACCTCTTTCCATTTTCCCGCAGCGCATGGGGTCACAAACGCATATAAGAACGCGCTCGTCCTCACGCACGAACACACACACATAAACAGGTTGACAAACTGTAGCTTCAAGTTACAAGGTAGGCAGGCGCGCGCACACACACCACTGTCAAAGAGTGTGAATGACTCGAGTTTGGAATTAGATGAGCTACCTCCCTTGATAATTGACAAATTCTTTTAATTTTATATGTACATGTTATTTAAAGAGAGTTGTTTTCACGAATCGCCTAGCAGGCTTGATGTGCACGCTCTCTCTAATTTTGTCTTAATTAGCGTTTTAATTAACTCGATCGTTGATGTGACTGGTACCATTGTCTTCCTCATGTTCTGGACTACACCCTGGTATATTTTTCTTCGTCTGGCGACCACGGATTGCCGAAATATGATAGCCATCTTGCTGTGTTTCACCCTTCTCTCCGTCATGGAGAAATCGCCGTGTGTTGTGAGTACTTTGTTTACACACGACACTGTTGACTTGGCCATTCCTCGTCAACACTCGCGCACTGATTCGGTACAAGAGCACCGTTATTCGCGCAATCAGCTGTTTCAGTTGAGGAACAACAGTACGTGTGGTCTGCCGACGCTCAGTGCCACAGACGATCCTCCTGCCTCTCCCTCTCCCCCACCGACTGCCTGTCCTTTCACTCCTGAACTGTGCCAACGTCTTCGTGCCCTGGGAATCCACTCCCCCTCCCTGCCCTGCCTGAAGAAGTCATCCAGGAGGAAACGCCCCTACAGAGATGGTCGTCGCAAACAGGGTAGGAACATTCCCGTGTTGATTTCCAACCGTTCCGCTTCCCCCGACGAAAACTGTGAGTCAGGAACCCTTCTCCACAATCACTCTTTTTCTAAACGTGACCCTTCAAACTTGATTCGGATTGATACCAGACTCTGTGCTCAGGAACAGTCCAATCATTTCAAAGTGATGTGTTCAGTTGAACGCACAGTCGTGTCGAAATAAAGCTGACGCTGTGTGTGATTTGATTGTAGAAGGGAACTACGATTTAGCGTTCTTAACAGAAACGTGGTTCAAACCTACGGCGGGCGATGAATATGATATCGTAAATGCGACCCCTCCCGGTTTCTCCCTGAAATCTGTCCCCAGAGAGACTGGTGCTGGGGGTGGACTTGCGGTTGTGTTCAGAAACAGTCTGGCTAGCAACATCACTGTATCCACTAAAGATCTTACTTTTCAGTCTTTTGAAGCTTGTGAAACTCGGCTGTGTTTTGATAACCAAAATGTTGTCTTTCTGACTGTTTATAGACCTCCGCCCAACAAAAAGAATGGATTGACTAACAGAATGTTTATTAGTGATTTCGGCGGCATGCTTTCTTCCCTCGTTTCTTGTACTAACCTTTTCATTGCAGGTGACGTGAATTTCCATTTTGATTCCTCCTCTGATTTGTATGTCAATGCTTTGAAGACTTTGCTTGATAATCATGGTTTACAACAACTTGTGAAGGTCCCCACCCACCGCCGTGGGCACACACTAGACTGGCTCATAACTAACAGAGAAAATGATATGTCATGAATCTGATCGTAGAAGATAAATTGATATCTGATCATTTTGTTATCTCCTTTGATCTTAAGCTGACGAAGCCAACTAAAGTAAAGAAAACTGTATGCTCTCGCAACATGAAGTCTATCGACTCCGATCATTTTAAAGCTGATGTATCAGCAACTCTAAGCGCCAATCCCTGTATCAAAGACCCTGTCACTTATAGCACTACTCTCCGTGAGGTTCTTGATCAACATGCCCCCCCTCGTGACGCGCTGTGTGTCAGACCGTGTTAGCGCGCCCTGGATGTCTCTGGAAAT
This sequence comes from Phymorhynchus buccinoides, assembly GCA_017654935.2. Lineage (NCBI taxonomy): Eukaryota > Metazoa > Mollusca > Gastropoda > Neogastropoda > Raphitomidae > Phymorhynchus > Phymorhynchus buccinoides. Next base: position 9,055,723 of record CM065681.1, on the reverse strand, counting down.
AAAAGAGGCAAAGCAGGACCGTCGATCGGCCGAGCGCAGATGGCGGAAGTCTGAACTAGAAGTTTTCAGACAGATATACGCGTGCCTTCGTAATGCCGTCAATTACTTGATCCGCGAGGCCAAGAGAAAGTATGTGTGTGATCGGATTGTGGACGCCACTTCCTCCCGGGAGTTGTTTCGTTTGGCCAGTCAGATGACAGGTGGGAATGTGCGAAGCATATTACCCAGTAGTATTCCTCTTGAGCAGATCTCTGATAAGTTTAATGAATTTTTCATGAACAAAATCGAAGCAATCACTGAGGAACAAGCTAAATTCCCCGTCCGATCATGATCACGCAGAGAGCTTTGTCGGAACTAGATTTGTTAATTTCCAAACAGTGACCTGTGATCAAGTGAAAAAAGTCATCCTTAAGATGCCTAAAAAGTCGTGTGATCTCGACCCCATTCCGTACTCTCTTTTACTGGACTGCTTAGAAGAACTGCTCCCTACCATAACCAACATAATGAACGTCTCTCTAACTTCAGGCACAGTACCACAGTCGTTCAAGCATGCTTTGGTGTCCCCCCTCTTAAAGAAATCCAACTTAGATCCCGAAATACTAAAAAATTACAGGCCCGTTTCAAACCTACCATTTCTGTCCAAAGTGCTAGAGCGCATTGTACTTACCCAATTGCTGAATCACCTGGAGACTCATGGTCTCCTGGAGCCATTCCAGTCAGCATATCGTAAGGGTCATAGTACAGAAACAGCCTTACTGCGCGTGGTCAATGACCTCTTACAGGAGTGCGATGCAGGAAAGGTATCCATCCTCTCATTGCTCGATCTATCCGCTGCGTTCGACACGATAGACCACGATATTCTTCTGAACAAATTGCACGTTTGGGTGTGATGGTATTGTTATGGACTGGTTCAGGTCATACTTTTGTGGTCGCACTCAGTCTGTCTATATCAAACAGCAAAAATCCAGCCCCTCAGTATTAAAGTATGGAGTGCCACAGGGATCAGTCTTGGGCCCAGTCTTGTTCATTATGTACACACAACAGCTTAGCCTAGTTATTAGACAGACATTATCTCATTACCATTTCTTTGCCGACGATTCCCAAATGCATGATTCTGCCTCTCTTTCTAATATTCCTCGCTTAACCTCTGACATTACATCTTGTATGGAGAATGTAGCATCATGGATGAAAGATAACAAGCTAAAAATGAATGACGATAAAACCGAACTGATTTTGATTGGAACCAAACACAAACTTGAACAAACTCCTGTTAGTTTTTGTTGTTGTGTCCGGTTGTGAAATTCCATTTTCATCTTCGGTTCGCAATCTGGGTGCATATCTTGATCCTTCTCTTACCATGGACACTCACGTTAATCAGTTATGTAAGGCTCTCCACTTTCAGCTTCGCAAATTAAGTAAAATCCGCCCTTTCCTGTCTGTTGATGCTGCTAACAAACTCGCTGTTGCTTCCATCCTCTCTCGCCTTGATTACTGCAATTCTCTGCTCGTAGGTCTTTCTAATGACAAACTGTGTAAGCTTCAAAAAATACAAAATCATGCTGCAAGACTTGTCTTGCGGAAGTCGAGACATGATCATGCAACCCCTCTTCTGCGTGCCCTTCACTGGCTGCCTGTTAAGGCCAGAATTGAGTACAAACTAGCCACTCTCTGCTTTCAATGCCTCAACTCTGAATGTGTGCCCTCGTATCTTTCTGACCTCCTTCAGCCTTACATGCCTTCTAGAGCACTGAGATCACAATACTCTTCTCTGCTTACTGTCCCTAGATACTCTTTGAATTCCTGTGGTAAAAAATCTTTCTCTGTGTCTGGACCTACAACTTGGAACTCTCTACCTCTTTCTATCAGAAAAAACACCTCCCTCCAAACCTTCAAATCTCAGCTGAAAACCCACCTCTTCCATAAATACCTTGACTGATCCTCCAGAGTGAGGAAAATGATGGTTTGGATATGCATGCATGTGTGCTTGCATGCGTACGTGTGTGTGTGTGTGTGTGTGTGTGTGTGTGTGTGTGTGTGTGTGTGTGTGTGTGTGTGTGTGTGTGTGTGTGTGTGTGTGTGTGTGTGTGTGTGTGTGTGTGTGTGTGTGTGTGTGTGTGTGTGTGTGTGTGTGCAGGGCGCGCATGTATGTTTGTATTGGGAGTATATGTGTATGCCCGCATCTGTTGGTGTGGGCGTGTAATTTTGCGTTCTTATGTTGTTTTTATCTGTTGTTATCTTAGGAATGTCTTATCTATTGTGGGTATATGCATCATTTTACATGTATATTGCTTATGTATGATCCTATTAAAAATGCTTTATATAGTTATTATGTTTTAACACGCAATATTTAACTATCTCCGAATGTGTAGTCTATTGTAAGTTTGTAAATCATATTATCTTACGTTTTCATGTGTGCTATTACGAAGTGTATGTCATATGCCTATCATGTTTTAGTAAGTAAGTTTTAATCTGTTGTTATCGTATGAATGTGTTGTCGGTTGTAGTATGTGGACCATGTTATCTTGTATTGTCTTATCAAGTGTATACTATTCGTTATTTTCTTATTTTAGTCTGATGTTTTATTTATATTTCAATTTGTAAAGCGCACAGAGCATACTGATAGTGTGGATTGATAGCGCTATATCAAATAAAATCATTATTATTATTATTATTATTATTTGCAATATTGACAAACAATAATGACCTATGAAAAAACCCTCGAAGTCTAACTATTGTTACTAACCTATTTACAATACCTTTAAATGTAATCAGTTTTGGAGTTGTAAAAATATTACTTATTATTTATTGTTTTGCAGAATTTGTGTTACATAATTTGAAATATACCTTAGCATCACCTATTTAAGATACTTTGGGCAAATATATACTTGTGGCGGTGCCATACTTAGCCGATGAGGTTTAACCGAGGCGTGGTCACCGCTACACCTATCTGTATTAATACAAAAATCTGGACTTTACTGGTTTCGTACTGCCTCCGGGCATTGCCTCTAGTATTGTTCCCACCATATTTGTATTTACAAATGTCCCATATGTGTCTGATTCAGACCAAGAGGACGTAAAACTCCATTTTCGTCGATACTTTGGGCAACCTGCGTATACAGGATACAGTCAAAGACACAGTGTCTTTGATACAGTATACAAATCACTCATGCAGTAAAGTCTTTTTTAAAAATTCTTTGGAATGCGGTTAGCTAGCTAGCTACTAGGTATATATAGCCGTAAGCTCTAATCAATGTAAGCTTAACGTACGTAAAGTGTATAATTTACCTTAAAATAATACACAAACGAGAACACTCTCAACTAAGTTAAGTACAAGAGTGAAAATGTTAGATCAACCAGCTGCGAGGCAGCGTTTTCAGCTCCAGTGACCTTGACCTTTGTACCACACACCACGCACGCACGCACACACACACACACAAACATGCACGCACACACACACACACGCACGCATGCACACATACACGCACGCATGCACACACACACGCGCACGCACGCACGCGCGCGCACACACGCACACACACACACGCGCACGCACGCACGCACGCACGCGCGCACACGCACGCACGCACGCGCGCGCACACACACACACACACACACACACACACACACACACACACACACACACACACACACACGGTGTCACCCAGTAAGGCAACAAGCTCATCGCCGCAGTTTATATTTGGCGAGACATAAGACTGAGCTTTAAGGTAATGTACCGTGTACGAAAGTTGGAGCGATTCTGTGTGGCAGTTCACTAGATATTATGCGGATAGACAGACAAAATAAAGAAACAGACAAAAGAAAGACATCACTGAATTAATGCCCACAATACCCCGCCTCTCCAGACAGAAGGAGATTGTGAGCTAAAAATTGCGGCTTCGAACAAAAAGGAAAAGCAATTTCACAGTAAGACTTCTTTTATTATAAAAGTGCAGAATTCATTTATTTTGAACAAATTGTGGAGGCCTGTTTTTAAAGAGAGAGAGAGAGAGAGAGAGAGAGAGAGAGAGAGAGAGAGAGAGAGAGAGAGAGAGAGAGAGAGAGAGAGAGAGAGAGAGAGAGAGAGAGAGAGACTGGACCCTTTTAATGTCATTAACACGCACTTCCATATATAGTAGGCCCTTGGACAAAGATCAGCAATAAACAGGCTAGTGGACATGGGGCGCGCGCGCGCGTGTGTGTGTGTGTGTGTGTGTGTGTGTGTGTGTGTGTGTGTGTGTGTGTGTGTGTGTGTGTGTGTGTGTGTGTCTGTCTGTCTGTCTGTCTGTCTGTCTGCCTGTTTGTGTGTGTATGAGGTGTGCAGGCCTACTCGTGCATGTGTGTGTGCATACGTTGTACAGTCAGTCGTGTCCGATAATCACGACTTCCTGATAGCAGAGGAGGCGACTGCTATCCAGGAAGGCTGGGCTGGAATGTGTTCACAGTTCAAGAGTCTTTGCACAATGGACATCACAACTCTTTCGGCTGAAAGGAATTTTAGGACAAGGACACGTTTCATAAGAGTGAGCGCTCGTAGCTGTTGGCGCAAGTCGGCAAAAACGATCCTAAGAAACATCTTCGTTTGCCAATTGTTTGGCGAGCGCTCTGATCCTCTTTCAAAGCAAGCACTCAGTGAACTATCACGTGACTTGCACTTGCTTAGGACGCACATTTCACCGCCAGGGGGCATATTCTTAGTTGGGTAGCGAGAGATAGAGAAAGAGAGGGAGGGACTCATCTCTCTCTCTCTCTCTCTCTCTCTCTCTCTCTCTCTCTCTCTCTCTCTCTCTCTCTCTCTCTCTCTCTCTCTCTCTCTCTCTCTCTCTCTCTACCCCCAACTAAGAATATCACGTACAAAGCCCCTACTGGTTTGATTGCCCCCTGGCTGTGAAATAAACGTAATGTTGACCATTAATACATTTCTAGTTGTTGACTGGGCAATAAAGGTTTGGTTAAAATAATAATCTTTTTGACCAATCAGACAAGAGCTTGTGATATTTTTCCACAATCGCTTTGTAAAGGCGTTTTCTTACACCTCCTTCGGTGCAAACGTAATTCGCGCAGCGAGCGACCTCTACTGACTGATGTGGAAGCAACGGAGGGGGGGGGGGGGGGGGGGGGGGGGGGGGGGAGGGGCGTGTGTGTGTGTGTGTGTGTGTGTGTGTGTGTGTGTGTGTGTGTGTGTGTGTGTGTGTGTGTGTGTCTCCTTTTCGCTTACTGGCTTGGTCGAATTTCTTTGGAGGGGGGCGGGGGGGGGGGGGGGGGGGGCGGGAGGGGCACTGAGGAAGACATGTCTGCCCCACTCTGCCGCCCCCCCCCCCTGTTCCTACGCCACTGACCTGTTGCGATGGGCTGACTCTCAACTTGAGCTATGGATGTATTTCCACAAGTCTTAGTGCTGCAGCCTTTGGACTGGCACACCAACTGTCTCAATGCTCTCTTGGACGAAAGAGTGGGGGTGTTCCCTATTACTAATAATAGCACCGCAATACAGCACCGCAATACAGCACCGCAATACCTCTCTGAGCTTCTTGAAATGTACGTTCCATCTCGATCTCTCCGCTCAGCAAATGACAATAGGATTTTTCGAATACAAAAATGTAAACGTGATAGGCACGGTGGTAGAGCTTTTACATAATCAGCAGTCAAACTCTGGAATTCGTTGCCTTCTGCTGTCAGACATAGTCAATAATCTGTTCCAGCAGTCTTTCCAATAACACCCCCATCTCCATGTGCACGTGTGCGTGTGTGTGTGTGTGTGTGTACACACGCGCGTATGCGTGTGTTCATGTGCATGCGTGCGTACGTGTGTGTGTGTGATTGTGCGATGTGCTTGTATGTGTGTGTGTGTGTGTGTGTGTGCGTGTGCGTGCGTGTGTGTGTGTGTGTGTGTGTGTGTGTGTGTGTGTGTGTGTGTGTGTGTGTGTGTGATTGTGCGATGCATGTCCGTATATTTGTATGTATGTATGTAATTTGTGTATGTGTGTATGTGTATGTATGCAATTTGTGAGCGTGTGCACGAATGTGAGTGTGCGTGCGCCCACGGCCGCGCTTCCAAGCAGGTGTCAAGTCAAGTCAAAATGTTATTTCCAGATGGGAACATTGTATAAGCAAAAACATGCTTTTTTCAACAAGCCATCCATAAAAAATGATGTAAAGAAAAAATAAAGAACTAAACATTCCAAAGTAGCGAACAAGAAAAGGAAAATATACAAGTAAACAATTAATTAAAGAAACAAGCAAATATTCCACACACAAAAACAGGAAAAAGGATGGGGACTGGGCGAATAGCATATTATGTACAATATATACATCAACATCAACAACGAAACATTTAAAACATCACATTTACTTACCAAAATATGTTATGTAGGCTACGTTTCCATTATTTCAAATAATTGGAATAAAGTTATCAATTATGTTCTGTTAAAGAGATACATTTTCATTTTTTCTTGAAGTAGTTCTTGTTTTTCATGTTTTTTAAAATGGAGGGTAGTTTGTTCCATAAATCTCCACCCGAATAGAGGAGACTAGATTTGAATAGATTATTATTTGGTCGAGGGAATGAGAGTAAATGGGTGTGTCTGCTTGTGTTTGTCGTAAATGTATCTGTTATCTTTTTGGGAGCATTTCCGTTGACAATATTATGCATGCAGATTGCCTTTTTGAGGAAAAGTCTATCTTGAAAAGTTAGTATATCTAGTTGTTTGTAGTCTTCATAGGTAAGTGAACTTGATTTTAATAAAATTATTTTAACTGTTTTTTTGTACATACGATTGATAATCTTTAAATTGGTATCACTACAGCTATCCCATAATGTTGAAGCATAATCGATCATTGAGAGTATGTGAGCATTAAAGAATAGTTTACGAGAATGGTTATCAAGGAAATGTTTAATCTTAGATAGCTGGAGTATTTTTCCAAACAGACCTTTCCCTAAAGACTTTATATGGTCTGTCCAAGACAGATCTTTGTCAATGACAACACCTAATGTTTTATGTGAATCAACTTCTTCAATTTTGTTGCTGCAAATAAATAGTGATGGAAATTGGGAGTTCATCTTTTGTCTTTTTTGTCTGGTTGATACATACATGCATTTCGTTTTATTGGCATTAATTGACATGTGATTTAATTGTGTCCAGTTAAAAACATTTTGAGCATCATTTTGAAGTTTTTTTACTAGCCTGTTAGCATTCGTATCACTAGTATGAAGGGATGAGTCATCTGCAAACATTTCACATTTACTATTGACAAAGCATGGCAGGTCTGGGAGTGTATGCGAGCATGTGTCTGTGAGTGTGAGTACACGCTAGTGTTTTTGTGTATGCGCGCGCGCGTGTGTATGTGTGTGTGTGTGTGCGTGTGCGCGTATTTGTACAAGTGTATGCTTGAGTAAGTTTGTGTGCGTTTCAGTGAGAATGTGTTTTTCTGTGTGTTTGATGAAATGTGTGTGGGGATGTGTGCGTATGTCTGTGTGCAAGAACGCGTTCACTCTCGTGCGTGCACGTACGTGCGTGTGTGTCTGTTGTGCGTGTGTGAGTTTTTTCAATGCTGATCGATTGTAAAGCGCTTTGTGCTCGATAAAAAGTGCTATATAAATATCCGTTTATTATTATTATTATTATTATATAGTATTAGGCCCAACTCGGTAACAGTCTTATCCACAAATTCCTGTCAGCTCTCTTCAGAATTAGAATAGCAGCTATCTCTATAAAATGCTATTCTAGATGGTAGCGCTGGGCACACGTTATTTGCACGCATACGCACACAGTGCACACAGTGACACACGCCCCCCCCCCCCCCCCCTCTTCTTCTTTCATAGAACAACCACCATCATCTTTTTGAAGGACGCAGTCACGCACGCACGCACGCTGCACTCACACACACGCACGCACACACACACACACACACACACACACACACACGTTGATATTAGATGCCA
>CM065681.1:9027784-9032784 GCA_017654935.2 Phymorhynchus buccinoides | reverse complement strand
ATTCTTACACCCATTTACCGCCCCCCCTCCCCAGAGACAGAGACAGACACAGAGAGAAATGTGTGTGTGTGTGTGTGTGTGTGTGTGTGTGTGTGTGTGTGTGTGTGTGTGTGTGTGTGTGTGTGTGTGTGTGTGTTTTCACTATGGATGAAGTAGAGTGTGCGCTTGGTTCAATCGTTTGAATTTTAAAGGCAGTGCACGCCGTTTCTTCTGATTTTTCTTTGTAGCAGTTTTGTTTCTCGTACAAAACGTTCTGATATGACATGACGCACGCGTTTAGAAAGAAAAAACCAAAAAAAACCGAGGGTAGGAAAATGATGGTACCTAACGAAGAGGAAGGAGAATGGGGAGGAGTATAAAGCGGAAGAGGAGGAGGTAAAGATGCTGATCAGCACCCCCTGTCACAGTCTTGGTTCATTGCGTTCTTCCCGTCTTGCCGTTGTCTTCTACTATAATGCATAATGTTAATTGTGTAAATGGATGAAAATTAACCATAAATGTAGAAAACGATAGAGGTTTAAGCGCTCAATCCGCAGTAAGAAAGGCAAGACTGAAAAAACCCCAAAACCCGGAAAGAACTGAGAAATGGAGTAGGTGATCTGCATCTTTGCCGAGGAGGAAGAGGAAAGAGGTGATTGAGGAAAAACATAAAAGAGAACTGCTAAGAGGAAAAGGACGATTAGATTTTTTTTTTAGAGGGAAGAAAAAAAAAGGGGGGGGGGGGGGGGGGGCGGCGAAAGGGGGAGGAAGTAGGGTCAATTTTGTGGCCATTTTTAGACAATCATGCGAGAATGCCATTTTGGGCTGTCCATGTTCGTACCCAGATTCCAATAGCACATCATGGACAATCACCATCTATGGCTTGTCCCATTATCTTCATGGCTCGTTTTTATGTTAGGGCAGCCAGCAGCGAAGCGAAAAGCTGCTTAATGTTTTCCAAAGCTGGTAGTGTTTTCAGAGAATTCTGCTCCTGACTATCTGACTGGCTGACTGGCTGACTATGTTAACTCGATAACGTTTGCACGGAGGGACATAGGAGGCTCAAATGTTGCTTGCTGATAGATGCTACGGATATATAGGCCAAGCTCGAAATTGAAGGTCACTGGAGCCGAAAATGCTGCCGAGCCCCTGGCACGATAAAATGTTTGATCTAAGGAACCTAGGACGCTCAAATGTTGAATGCTGATAGGTACCAATGGTATCTAGGCCATGTTATAAAATGAAGGTCATAGGTCGAAGATCAAGGTCACTGGAGCCGAAAATGCTGCTGGGCACCTTTCATGATAATGTTTGAACGGAGGAACCTAGAAGGTATCTTGGATACTTAAATTTTGTTTGCAGATAGGTACTAAAGATATCTAGACCAATTTCGAAAATGAAGATCATAGGTCAAAGGTCAAGGTAACTGGAGCCGAAAATGCCAGGCATGGCAACTTTTGAACAGAGGAACCTAGGACGCTTAAATGTTGCATGACTATATCTATCTATGTTACCACGACAACGTTTGAACAGAGGCACGTAGGATCCTGGATGCTAAAATGTTGCTTGCGGACAGGTACCTAGGATATCTAGGCCAGGTGCAGGATGAAGGTCATTGATCTAAGGTCAAGGTCACTGCAGCCAAAAACGCTGCCGCGCGGCTGCTTACTCTAGCCTTTTCATGCTCTACTGGTTCGTTTTGCCATTTACTTTGTATGTTTTTGAGGAAATCGAAGAACAGTACGAGAAATAGAAAAAATAGAAAAAATGATGAGGGGTGAGGAGGAGGAGAATGAATGGAAGAAGAGAAGGGGGAGGGGGAGGAGGAGGAGGACAAGGAGGAGGAGAAGGCAAAGTGATGGCAAGATGAACACATTTGTTACGTGGTTGCAATAACTGGTTGAAGATTCAGTGGCTTATAAGAAGGATGTTTAAAGAACTTACAGAACAGTACCATCACCATTATTATCATTTTTAACTGTTAAAAAAAGAGACATAACCTCTGGGAATCTATTGCGTAAAGTTGGTTTCTGTACACGCATATTATAAAGAAAAATAATAGACGGGGCTTCTGAATACATGCCTCGCTGTCCAATGAGCAGCTTAGCTCGCCGATGTCACCGCCAGGTGGCAACCAACTCAACCAAGCTTATTTCGTGATATCCTTTGTTGGGGGTAGAGAGAAAGAGAGATAGAGGGAGAGGAGTCCCTCCCTCCCCACCCCACCCTCTCTCTCTCTCTCTCTCTCTCTCTACCCCCAACTAAGGATATCACGAAGCTAAACCCTTATTGAGTTGGTTGCCACCTGGCGGTGAAATCGGCGAGCTAGGTTGACCATTGCCTTCGATTTTTAATTCAGCTACCTTACATTTTCCACTCTTTTTCTCTGTGCCCCGTACATGATGACAGATGAAAAGAAATGAAGGAGGGGGAGGGGGGGGGGGGGGGGGGCTAAATGATGAAATGAAATAAAGAGTAAGAAATAGAAGGGGAATGGAGAAGGAAAGTAACAGCAGACGGATTCAATCATACCTAGTTAAGTGCACTTACAATCTGCTTCTACATTTAATTTCTTGAAAAGTTGGGTGAATGCTGGGCACGAATATGTATCAAAGACTCAAGCGATAAATAGCAATTGTGGAGAGGAGCCTGGCCGACACTTCAGGCACGAAAGGGAAGGCTTTTAGCTTTCAAGAGGTCCTTCAAAATGTCACCTCTTTTGGGTACCTCTGTCATCGAGATGCTAAACGTCGGTGACCTCTGTGCTTCTCTTTCTCTGTCTTTCTCTGTGTTTGTGTGTATCTGTCTATGTCTGTCTGTCTCTCTATTCTCTGTTTTATTCTCTCTCTTGTTTCTGTCTGTCTCCTTTCTTACCATGTCTCTGCCTCTGCCTCTGAGGGAGGAAGGGAGGGAGGAAAAAAAGGAGAAAGTACATATAAATACAATAACATTTAGAATGAAATAAGCTTTAAATGCACCTGTCATTGGCTGTTCGATTTTCAAACAATTGTCTGACCATCAAACAACAGGCATCCAATATTGGATCCACTACCAACTCTTTATGCACTGACTTTCCAGCTCTTTACATGTTGGGTTCAGGGAGTAGCTACACTACAAGGTTTACTTGCATCCCTTTAATTAGAGGATCACCTCAGTGGTTGGCTCTTTCCACCCACATGTAATACATTTTTGAAATCGCTATTTCCGCATTTTAATAACATATTTTACCCAAAATGTTCTTCATTTTTCTTTTCACCTTGTGCTGGTTTGCTTAAATTGTGGAATTTTCGGCCTAGTACAGAGAAGACACCATTCTTTTATCAGAAATGTCTTCCTGTTGGGGTTGATCCACAAGATAGTGTTTGTTAGCAGATACTGACGAGAATTCCATAAATTCGAAAGAGATCTCTCTATGTACTTGCTCATACACTGTCTGTCCCCCATTGGGACAAAAAGTAAACCATCACAATCTTTTACTTTTATTTGACACAGTTAGTGGTGTTTGTGGTTTCTTTGATCAAAAAAAGAAAGAAAGAAAGAAACGAACAAACAAACAAACGACACAGAAGTGGCCCCAGATAGCTTTATGTAGCACTTGTGTCAAACCTGTCTACGGTATTTATTACAGACGTGGGGTTCTCGAGGGGTTCGTTGCAAAAAACTGCAACCAACAATCTCAAAAACTGGATGCAGAGTCAGCTGATAGAGGATTTGGTAATAAGGGAGGGGTGGGGGTGGGGGTGGGGGGCTCGTAGGGATATGGGAGAGGAGGAGGAGGTGTCGACGAAAATAATGCTCTCCCTTTAAGCCAAATGTCAGCCTATCGGGCGAGCGTCGTCAGACAGGGGGATTTGCGCGCGCTTACCGCCCCTTTTTCTACTTTTTCTTTTTTGCCCGCCTCAAAGCCTTATAGAAGGACATCTTGTTGCTTCACCTTGTATTGAGAGAGAAAACTGTTGAGTCGGAAAGCCCCTTTACCTCTCCCTCTCTTTCTTTCTCCATCTCTGTATCTGTCTGTATCTCTCTGTATCTCTCTGGTTCTGTCACTCTCTGTTTGTCTCGATCTTTGTGTCTGTCTGTCTGTTTGTCTGAGTCTCTCTCTCTCTCTCTCTCTCTCTCTCTCTCTCTCTCTCTCTCTCTCTCTCTCTCTCTCTCTCTCTCTCTCTCTCTCTCTCTCTCTCTCTCTCTCGTATTAGTTGCATGTTGCATGATTAGAACCAAGGACAGAATGGAAGACTAGGCCTAGGACTATAAGACTAGGCCCCAGCCTAAATTCTTATCCTTGTAAAGTAAAGTATTTGAAGTTTGAAGTTTGAGTCTCTCTCTCTCTCTCTCTCTCTCTCTCTCTCTCTCTGTCTCTCTCTCTCTGTCTGTCTCTCTCTCTCTCTCTCTCTCTCTCTCTCTCTCTCTCTCTCTCTCTCTCTCTCTCTCTCTCTCTCTCTCTCTCTCTCTCTCTCTCTCTCTCTCTCTCTCTCTCTCTCTCTCTCTCTCTCTCTCCTTTAATGCCTTGCATCATTTGGTATGTCCATATCTGTTGCCTAATCAGTGTTTTTGTTTTTGCCTTAGCCTTGTGTTCGTCCCAAGGACAGTACAGATTGGAAGAATAGGCTTGGCCTAAAATCCTAATCCTTGATTAATGAAGTCTCTCTCTCTCTCTCTCTCTCTCTCTCTCTCTCTCTCTCTCTCTCTCTCTCTCTCTCTCTCTCTCTCTCTCTCTCTCTCTGTCTCTCTCTCTCTCTCTCTGATTATTTTTGCATGCTTCATTATTTTTGTGTTGAATATATTGGTTTTCTTGCATGTTTGTTGGAGGGCAAGATGTAAAAAAAGCCCATTGTGTGCTTAGTCTTTTTTCCTCAATAAAAGTTTTTTTCGTTCGTTCGTTCGTTCTCCCTCTGTCTCTCTCTCTCTCTCTGTCTCTCTCTCTGTCTCTCTGTCTCTCTCTCTCTCTCTCTCTCTCTCTCTCTCTGTCTGTCTGTCTGTCTGTCTGTCTGTCTGTCTCTCTCTCTCTCTCTCTCTCTCTC
>CM065681.1:9017784-9020284 GCA_017654935.2 Phymorhynchus buccinoides | reverse complement strand
CTCTCTCTCTCTCTCTCTCGGCGTTGCCTAAAATCTTTATCCTTGAAAAATAAAGTTCAAGTTTTCAAGTTTTTTTCTCTCTCTCTCTCTCTCTCTCTCTCTCTCTCTCTCTCTCTCTCTCTCTCTCTCTCTCTCTCTCTCTCTCTCTCTCTCTCTCTCTCTCTCTCTCTCTCTCTCTCTCTCTGCGTGCATGTGTGCGTGCATGCGCGCTTGGCATCCACATCTTCTGTCTATCTGTATTATGTCCGTCTCTGTAGTGTAATGGCGTGTGAGTAACTTTCTGTTTGGAGTATGTCTAGTTTTGTTTGAAATGTACACGTGTCTGTCTGTTTGTATCTGCCTAGATTTATCAACCTATGTTGGCTTGTGATTGACTTGATGTCTGCGTTCCTGTATGTCGGCCATATCTTTGTGTTATTTATCCATCTGTCTCAGTTTCTGTTTGTTTGTGTTGGGATGTGGGTGTCTTTCTGAGTTTCTCTTTCTGTTTGTACTGTATGCTTTGTTTTGTTTTGTTTTGTTGTGTCGTGTCCGTGTATCTATCGTATATAGATATCTGTTTGTGTTGGCAAGTTAACTCTTTCGTTCCTGATAACCACTTTTGAGGTTGAATGGGAGTAACTGCAGATTCCTAGCTTTATAGAGATCTCTATCTCCCTATTCCTGGGTTTCCAGAGAGAGTAAAACAGTATAAAGTGGTGTTATGTTATTGTGAATATGCTTTCAAAAAAGCCACAAAACACCAATGCTTTCAAGCTTTCGAGATTTTTTATTATCTCTTATCTGCAAAATAAGTTTTGAAACTGACATGAGATAAAAAGGTACAGCTAAAACATTTATAAAACTTTTGTGTGTCCAAAGTCTGTATTTGTGAACCTAAGAAACAAAACCAGTTAACGTTAACTTTATGTATTTTTGTGCTGATTTACTTTTTTCCCAATGGGGGAGGGACAGTGCCTTATGCAAAGAGAAATTGTGAATATGCGGCATGTTTTCAGTAGTCTGTTTCTCTTTCATAAACAATACTTGCCCCAGTAAGAAAAGGGAAAAACCCTCATTGCAATGCAATGGTCAACCTATGGCGATATTTTTCACGCCAGAGGGCAGTCAATGCACTAGGGGCTTATCACGCGATTTTCTTACTTAGGCGTAGTGAGAGAGAGAGAGTGATGGTAGGACCACTCACTGTCTCTCTCTCTTTCTTTATCCCCAACTAATAATATAGAGAGGATTAGCCCCACACGAGCGTCATGCCCTCTGGCGTGAGAAAAATCGCACGAAGTCTCTCATTATAGAAGAGCAAAGTAACAAAGTTGCATAATGTTGCATGATATTACGAGCAAAAGAGGCCCGTAGGAATCAACGGGATAAACTTTCTCAGCAGCTAAAGAGGTTCTCAGGAATGAACATTAGTTGAAACTTCTCTAAATACAGAAACCAAAGAGTTAATAACTATCTGTCTGCGTGCCTTGTTTTTGTTCTGTCCGACGTGTATCTATCGTATATAGATCTGCCCGTTTGTGTTGGCAAGTTAATGAATGTCTGTCTGCGTGCCTTGTTTTTGTTCTGTCCGGTCCGTGCGTCTGTGACTGTGGTAACAAGGTCCTGATTTTTGCTGTTTTATTTTCTGTCTGTCTGTCTGTGTCAATATTTTCAGTGTTTTATTCTTGGTTGGTTGGTTGTTTGTCTGTCTGTGTTAGTACAGTCGTTGCGTGACTTTCCGTTTCCATTTCTTGTTTTTGTTGAGTCCGTGCGTCTTTTCCCTGTTGATGAGGTCGCTCTCTCTCTCTCTCTCTCTCTCTCTCTCTCTCTCTCTCCCTCTCTCTCTCTCTCTCTCTCTCTCTCTCTCTCTCTCTCTCCTCTCTCTCTCTCTCTCTCTCTCCTCTCTCTCTCTCTCTCCTCTCTATCTCTCTCTCTCTCTGTGTGTGTGTGTGTGTGTCCCTCTCTCTCTCTCTCTCTCTCTCTCTCTCTCTTCTGTGTCTCTCTCTCTCTGTGTCCCCTCTCTCTCTCTCTCTCCCTCCCTCTCTCTCTCTCTCTCTCTCTCTGTCCTCTCCCTCTCTCTCTCTCTCTTTGTTCTCTCTCTCTCTCTCTGTTCCCTCTCTCTCTCTCTCCTCTCTCTGTCCCTCTCAGTAAGAAAAAAGGGTCTCTCTCTCTCTCTCATCTCTCTCTCTATCTCTCTCCTCTCTCTCTCTCTCTCTCTCTCTCTTCTCTCTCTCTCGCTCTGTATGTGTACATGTCTCTGTGTCTGTGTGTCTGTGTATATCTGTCTGATTTGGCACATGCGTGACTCTATATATGACTCTGTGCCAAAAGGTGAGCACGGAGAGGGTCAGGTACTTACATTCTCAATAAATTGTCACATAACCTTCTGACTGTTGTGCTTATGTTATAAACATATAGACAAATGTCTGAAAAGACACTAGAGACAATATCAGCTTTATAAGATCAGTAGTTATTTAGTTATGTGACAATGAATGTCAAATCAGCCCCAAAATCTGGT
>CM065681.1:9010284-9012784 GCA_017654935.2 Phymorhynchus buccinoides | reverse complement strand
AGAGAGAGAGAGACAGAGAGAGAGAGAGAGAGAGAGAGACAGACAGAGAGAGGCTAATCGAGAGAGAGAGAGAGAGTGTGTTTGTGTGTGTTTGTGTCTGTGTGTGCGCGTTTGTGTACATGCGTGCGTGCCTGTGTGCGAGAGAGAGTATGTGTGTGTGTGTGTGCGTGTGTGTGCGCGTTTGTGTGCGCGTTTGTGTGCGTGCGTGCGTGCGTGCCTTGGTTTGGGTGTGAGAGTGTTGTGTGTGCGTGCGCGTGCGCGTGCACGTGCACGCGTGTGTAGCGCGCACGCGCGTGTGTAGGTGTGTTGTCTGTGTGTGTGTGTGTGTGTGGGGGGGGGGGGGTGGGTATGTAAACATTGATGCATTACTTTGTGTTATTGTCATGATAGGGGCTGTTGGCCTAAGTCATTAAATATTCCGAGTTATGTTTCTCTCTCTGTGTCGGTCTTGTCTCTGTCTCTCTCTCTCTCTCTCTCTCTCTCTCTCTCTCTCTCTCTCTCTTCTCTCTCTCTCTCAGACTCCTCTCTCTCTCTCTCTCTCTCTCTCTCTCTCTCTCTCTCTCTCTCTCTCTCTCTCTCTCTCTCTCTCTCTCTCTCTCTCTCTCTCTCTCTCTCTCTGTGCGCGCGTGCGTGCGTGCATGAATGTGCAAGGGGATGGGTGGATGTGGGAGTGTGGGCTTAGACAGAGTGATAGTTGATGAAAAAAGAAAATGTCCAAAGCAAAAAAAAATTCCTATCGAGTCCTTGCCATTAATTGCGCTGAAATATTTATCATGACAAACAAAAGTCTGATGATGGGGAGACCCACATACGGGAGAGTTGGAGGTCAGACAAACAGGATGTAATGACCAAAAAAAGCAAGAAGCAAAAAAAGAAGCCCCAATCTCCTTTAATAACAAAATAGTTGGCAGGCAGGCAAGCAGACAGACAGACAGAAAAACACCAAGAAACAGAAAACGCGTTTGAAACAAAAAAAAAAGAGAGAGAGAGAGAGAGAGAGAGAGAGAGAGAGAGAGAGAGATGAGGTGAGAGAGAGAGAGAGTGTGTGTGGGA
Source organism: Phymorhynchus buccinoides (assembly GCA_017654935.2). Lineage (NCBI taxonomy): Eukaryota > Metazoa > Mollusca > Gastropoda > Neogastropoda > Raphitomidae > Phymorhynchus > Phymorhynchus buccinoides. The sequence continues at coordinate 9,011,731 of CM065681.1, read as the reverse complement.
GATAAGTGAGAGAGAGAGAGAGTATGCGTGTGCGTGTGTGTGTGTGAGTGAGTGAGTGTGTGTATGAGAGAGAGAGAGAGAGAGAGAGAGAGAGAGAGAGAGAGAGAGAGAGAGAGAGAGAGAGAGAGAGAGAGAGAGTGTGTGTGTGTGCGTGTGTGTGTGTGTGTGTGTGTGTGCGTGTGCGTGAGTGCGTGCGTGCGTGCGTGTGTGTGTGCGTGTGTGTGTGAGAGTGAGTGAGAGAGTGAGAGAGTGTGAGTGATGAGAGAGAGAGAGAGAGAGATAGAGAGAGAGAGGGTGGGGGAGAGGGAGGGATTGGGAGGAGAGACAGAGAGAGAGAGAGCTGCTCTTTCTTTAACACTGTTCTTTTGTTTTGCGTTTGATTAAACTTGCGTGCTTGAGCACTGCTACTTCGGGCTTTTCTTTCTTCCCCTTTCTCTCGATTTTGTTTACCCCCTGTTTCTTGTCTGTCTCTCATCTGTGTGGCTCTGTCCTTCTCTGCGTTCTATGTCTGTCTGTTTCTGTCTTTGTCTCTGTCTCTCAGTGTCTCTCTTTGTCTCTGTCTCTGTAAGTCTGTTTGTGTCTGTCTCTCACACATATACTCTCTCTCTCTCTCTCTCTCTCTCTCTCTGTTCTCACACATCTCTCTCTCTCTCTCTCTCTCTCCTCTCTCTCTCTCTCTCTCTCTCTCTCTGTTCTCACACTCTCTCTCAAAACGGACTCTTTAGATAGTCTGACTCTATTGAACTTATTACGAAAACACACTGCTGAAATATAACAAGCAAAACCCCCTCTCTCTCTCCTCTCTCACGATATACTCCTCTCTCTCTCTCTCTCTCTCTCTCTCTCTCTCTCTCTCTCTCTCTCTCTCTCTCTCTCTCCCGCCTCAGACTATATAGTTTCACACATATACACACTCTCTCTCTCTCTCTCTCTCTCTCTCTCTCTCTCTCTCTCTCTCTCTCTCTCTCTCTCTCTCTCTCTCTCTCTCTCTCTCTCTCTCTCTCTCTCTCTCTCTCTCTCTCTCTCTCTCTCTCTCTCATTCTTCTCCTTTCTGTTTACATATGTGTGGAGGATATGCATACACGATTCTTCATCAAGTTCATGCTTGAAATTAGTTTAAATTTCAATTTGTTTCGAAGCGCCTGCTGGCTTGTGAGAAATAATATAATAAACTTGATGACAGTGAGAATATTATGTGTGTGTGTGTGTGTGTTTGCGTGCGCACGCACGCGCACGCGCACGCGCGAATGTTTGCACATACTTATGTTTGTGCATCCGCGCACGTTTTTGTTCAACTTCAAGTCACAATGTTAATGGAAGTGATTTATTTTAGCATTTGATGACATTGTCGTGTTTATGCAATGTGATTTGTATTGAGAGAGAGAGAGAGAGAGAGAGAGAGAGAGAGAGAGAGAGAGAGAGAGAGAGAGAGAGAGAGAGAGAGAGA
>CM065681.1:8995284-9000284 GCA_017654935.2 Phymorhynchus buccinoides | reverse complement strand
AGAGAGAGAGAGAGAGAGAGAGAGAGAGAGAGAGAGAGAGAGAGAGAGAGAATGGGGAAATATATGCAGATAGATAGATAGATAGAGAGAGATAGATAAAGAGAGAGATAGAGAGAGAGAGAGAGAGAGAGAGAGAGAGAGAGAGAGAGAGAGAGAATGGGGAAATATATGAAGATAGATAGATAGATAGAAGAGAGATAGATAGAAGAGAGAGAGATAGATAGAGAGAGAGAGAGAGAGAGAGAGAGAGAGAGAGAGAGAGAGAGAGAGAGAGAGAGAGAGAGAGAGAGATGTAATCAGTTAACTTGCTCCAAGATGTGTGGCTTCTTGGACAATGTTTGAAGGTTTCTGTCTGCCCTGATGGGCTGATCGTGGGGGGAAGGGTAACGAGGAAATGTAGGAATGAAGAGGAAGGGTAATCCGGGGGTGGGGGGTGGGGGAGGGAAGGGATTGGGGTTGGGGTTGGATGAAGGTACAGAAAATGAGAGATTAGGTATATTATTACAAAAGACGAGACGATAAATGATTCTTAGAAGAAACAATACAAAAAATATGATGTATGTTTAAAAAAAAAAGTCTTGTCCCCATCCATCTTTCTCTCACTCAGTCATTCTGACTGTCTGTATCTATGTCTCTATTCCTATGTCTGTAAATTCGATGGCTTGGAGTCAAAACGGACTATCTTTAGATAGCCTATTGACGTATTATTGAAATCATTGCGATAGCTAATAACTTGTATTAAAAAAAGACTGCAGAAATATAAAAAGCCTAATCCCCATTTTATATTATTTGCAGTCTTTTTGTTTGTGGCTCAAGCCACAAACCTATAACTCACTTTGTCGGTCTGTCTGTCGGTCCAAAATTGTCGCACATATTGTAAAAGAGAAAAAAACTACTTGGGCAAAGAGTAACATTTCAGTTGTCATATCTACAGTCCTTAGGTATGGAAAGAATTGTATACTGAACAGAGCACATGAATCTTCATTTTAAAGCGTACAAAATAATAAACATACGTAATACAGACACTGCAACAGACACGACGAGTATGCGGTGCTTCTTTCGATGAGCATAAGTAGGATAAATAGTTTTAACTGTTTTCCAAAAGATATAAAAAGTTACGAAATGGTGCAGAGAGATAACATTCTGGTTTACAGATTAAAATTATTGAAAAGCCAGGGGAGGCGACTCAGTGTATGTAATGATTGGAGTGGTAATAATAGACCGCTGCCACAAACGATTGCGAATCCGCGCTTGTTTAAATACAAGTTCTTAGTTTTTGCAATGACATCAATAATAAGTCAATGGACTATCTAAAGATAGTCCGTTTTGACTCTAAGCCATCGCGTTATTCTGAGCCTGCTTTCTTCCTTCCTGCCTGTCTGTCTCTCCCCATCTCTACTTTCCGCTCCGTTTTAGGGCTTTTCCTTTTCTCCTCTGTATTCATTTTAATCTGTCTTCTTTCCTGTCCTTAACCCCCTGGCTTATTTTTGGTCCAATTTCCATTTTCGTTTTCCTGTCTTTCTCTGCCATTTCCTGTGCTCCCCCCTTCAATTCTCAGCTTTCACAACTGCCCTTTCTTTCCGGGTCTTTCTTCCCCCTCAAGTCAATCTGACAGATTCAATCGGCCAGATGCAGAGCAGTGAAAGAGGGCAACCCTCGCATTGCACACAGCATGCCCGTGCTACCCGTTTCCCAGGATATTCGTAGTAGTCATAGTCACCGGCCACCATCAACATCTTTCACTCCTTTTATTCCCATTCACTGTAGATATCTCATTTTATATAGCAGTCTACACGTACTGACTCAATCGAGATTGAGTTCGTGACGTCTTCGCCGCCATTTTGAGTCCTCTCCCGTTGTTGTCACCGACGAAACGCTACGTCATCACTCGAGCTTGATGTGTGTGTGTGTGTGTGTGTGTGTGTGTGCGTGCGTGTGCGTGTGCGTGCGTGTGTGCGTGCGTGCGTGCGTGCGTGCGTGTGTGTGTGTGTGTGTGTGTGCGTGCGCGTGCGTGCGTGCGTTTTTAGCACCCATTTCCCTACCACAAACACACCCGGCTCTCTTCATCACAAGAGTAAACAGCGATAAGTAGGTTTTGTTTTATCGGCTGATAGTAATAATTCAACTGTTGGTGGAAATTGGCTACAGTTTTTGTGATGTCTTTGTTGATTTTCTTGCAGTGTCTTTGATATGAGAAAATTGTAATACTCTTTTTTACGTTTTCTTCCATGTAGGGTCTGCCCTGCGGGGACGTGCTCCACCGGCGAGGTTAGCCCATATTATTTCACAAGAAGTGATCCACTTTCACAAGACTTAAAATTTATCAACCCAAAAAAGGAATGGTTCCAGCAAAAAAATAGTATAAGTGCATGGCTTTGTACATCGATTTCTCGGCAAATATGTAGATTTACACCCTCCTGCTCTATTTCTTGGTTCTTTCCGTGGTTAGGGATAGGGTTAGGGTTAGGGATAGGGTTAGGGTTAGATGGTCTTTTCTTTTGCCACAAGCATCTGTTTTTTTGGTCAAAATCATCTATTTTTTTGGAGCATTAAATCGCTGAGTTTATAACACGCAGTTGTTTGCAGTAACCCCCGTATTTTCAGTACATTTCTCTTATTTACCCACTGTCTCTCGTGCCGAAAACACAAATCCGAATAGAGTTTAACACTTTGGAGGGTTTATGATCATACGGTAGACCCTCGAGCTAGACTTGGAACTATGAAGGAAGGGGTGGGTAAAGTATGATACAGGTGTGGGAAATCAATGAAGGATCGATACTAAGGGCTTACAGGAAGTGGTGTTATGGTACGTCGACAGGCCCCTTCGTCCCTGGCTTTCATCTCACGGGACCCCCCCTCCCCCGCCCCCCCCCCACCCCACCCGTGGGGATACCGGGGGTCTTTCGTACAAATAGTTCCTCCACCTTCTGGAAGTTATGTGCTTGTAACTTCCTTTAATCTGTCACTCTCTTTGACTCTCCCTTTTCCCTTTGCTTACTGTCATCTGCTATCTTTCTATCTTACTGGTCCATTCTCCTGCCTTTTTTTCTATGAATTCTTATAAAGATTTCTTCCGCCGAAGTTGGACATGCTGGGCCTAACTATTTCTTAGTTAGGCGCGTAACGGCAGCATGACGCATCTACGCTCATGTGACAGGAAACTGTCTGAGCGAACGAAGAAGAAGAAGAAGAAGAAGAAGAAGAAGAAGAAGATATCACGGGACTATGTTGACTCGTTAATCTATGAAGATGACCCCTTTCCTCACAAGGGATTGGAGATTATACGTGTCCTGACTTCCACCAAACTTGGTCCGAAGACGAACGCAGCTTGTTCGGGAAAGAAGAGGAAGGAAGGAAGGAAGGAAGGAAGGAAGGAAGGAAGCAAGCAAGCAAGCAAGCAAGCAAGCAAGCAAGCAAGCAAGCAAGCAAGGAACGAAGGAAGGAACGAAGGAAGGAACGAAGGAAGGAACGAAGGAAGGAACGAAGGAAGGAACGAAGGAAGGAACGAAGGAAGAAAGAAAGCGAAAATGAAAACAAAGAGACTCACTTAGAAAACGAAACCAATTTAATGAACGGAAAAGCCCTTTCTTTGACCTCTGAAAAGGACCGCACAATTCGTGGGGCAAAATGAGGTGACCTTCTTCATATACCCCGTGATCCACTAGGCCAAAAGGGGCGTTTCCGGTACCAACCGAGTGGCAATTTCTAATGTGGATTTTTGAAATGGCACATGTTCCTAGATTTCAAAAAGTCATGCAAGCAATCTGGGTCGAGTAGCTTATTGTACGTTTTTGACCGTTACTTAAATATTGAAGCGACGTGCACTCGTTTTGGGCTAAGCCACTCTTGAGAGCTGGGCCTGTATTCACATTGAGATAGTATGAGACTTATCATGCAGACCTGTTTACCACATACACAAGTCTTGCGTAGTCTGGATAGCTGAAATGAGTAGCTTTGGTGCAAAATGTGTAGTTTTAGTCATTAAACCATCAAACAATGTTCACTGAAAATGAGTAATTAGAGAATTATTGTCAATTTTGAAGAGCAGTAGAGGTCTAAATTGAGTAGAATGCTACTCGAAAAGAGTAGAATTAACAGGTCTGCATCATGATATGTTAGAAAGTCCTTCTAAAGTCCTATATAAATCCTACTACTTTAGAAAGACTTCTAAGGTACCATGACGATAAGTCTTATACTATCTCAATGTAAATACAGATGCAGGTCTTGAACCTAACGCTAGGCAACATTGTGTCGAGTGAAGTTTAACCAACAAGTTAAACAATAAAAAAACAACTGAATGACAGTTGGGCTTAACGTCCGCTCGGCTGCAGGCAGCACATGTGAGATGAAACAATCAACCAACCACTAACAAAAAAAGTGGGAAAATGAAGTAAAAGAATATTTCGATTTGGAGTCAAAACGGACTATCTTTAGATAGTCTATTGATGCATTATTGAACTTATTTCGAAAACTAATAACGTATCAAAAAAAGACTGCAGAAATATAAAAAGCATAATCCCTATTTTATATTAGTTGCAGTCTTTTTTAATACAAGTTCTTAGTTGTTGCAATGGCAACGATAATAAGTCAATGGACTATTTAAGCCATCGATTTATATGAACGTTTAGGACAAAAAAGTGAGGTTCTTTTTCTCCCACTACCAACGAGTTCTTGCCATTTTATAACCGGAAGAGGTGTGCCTGTTGCCCTCAGGATTACCAGGATTTCATCAGCTGGTCCTTGTTTTGTGAAGAAGAAAGAAGAAGAAGAAAGGAATAGAAGAAAGGTAGATTGAAGTGGGCTTGAAGGAGAAGGGTTGAGGGTGGACTCCGCGCTGCATACGTTCAGGAGAAATAGATCGTCTCCCTCGATCAATGTCAGTTCTTTGGGTGTCTTTGTAATGATGTTGTCCTTGACTTCGGGCGTCTTGGTGCAGATCTCTCTCTCTCTCTCTCTCTCTCTCTCTCTCTCTCTCTCTCTCTCTCTCTCTCTGTCTCTCT
>CM065681.1:8982784-8992784 GCA_017654935.2 Phymorhynchus buccinoides | reverse complement strand
AGAGGACGCTAAGCATTAACAATAGGCGACCCACACGTACGATTTCAATTGTACGACTATCTAACTGCGACGACGTCTGTGAAGCATGGTTCTCGTGAAATAGTACTAAACTAATCCGGTTGTTGTTGTTGTTGTCGTACCCTGGCTTAAAGACTCCAGCGATCATCCCAACAGGCGAAGCACTTGAACACTATGGTACAAACGCACCAGCTAGGGATGAGAACATTACTACGTGTGTGACCGTTTTTGATTACCCCGCCACGTGAGCAGCCACACTCAAAGTCAAAGTAAGTTTATTTCCAAACCCCCCAGGGGGTACATGAAATTGTTACATAATACATGTAACTACTTCCAAATGAAACATTACACACATAACCAGCAGAGAGAAACATAGCGGTATATAGTGCCTCACAAACCAACCTTACACAATCTAGTATACTCTCTCACATACACACACATATAAAGCTATATATGCATACATCAAATTTAAACATAAAAAATGCAGAGAACTAATTATCCGAATCACTAGTGATGGGATGTAACTACAGAAAAAAAAGAACACTGCATGGACACAATATTTGCGTTTTAAAATATCATTTACTCTCACCTAAGTGGAAGGGTTTAAAGCCTAACAAAATAAAGAAAGGTCTTAGAAATCTTTTACAATTATCTTAATAAAACTAATCAAGCGAATGAGGATTTTTGTATTTGTTGTTTGGAATAGAGAATGAAACTTAATAATATTTGGTCTTTTCTGGCAAAAGTTTGGCAAATATAGTTTCCTTGGTTCTTGGAAGGCTTGGCATTCAAAGATGTAATGGAATTCGTCTCCCAACACACGGTGTTCGCACTTAGGACAGAATAGTTCGTTGTGTGGGATGTTTTGAATCCTACCTGTTTGAATTGGTAGTTTATGGTTTAATGTTCTAAATTTAACAAACAAAATGGCTAAGTTTTCGGGTAAAGCTTTTAAATAATTTTCAATATAAAAAACGTCCTTATATAGTATGTAATTACTGAACATTTGCTTTTCATTTAATTGTGAATACCAATGTTGAATAAATTGATCTTTCAAAGAACGTAACACTTTGGACTTAAACCAGTTTAGTGATATGTTAGGATGGGTTTGCTGAGTCCAAAAACCAGTCATTCCTAGGTTATTTAATAAAGTATTAACACACATTAAGAAAGGTGACAGATGTTTGTTCTCTCCATACAGATGTAACATAAAACGATACATTATGCAAGAAAATTTAGACTGATTAAAGTCATTCACAAGTTTAAACCAATAACACAGCATTCTGCTCTTTGCTTGAATTTCTATAGGATACTGTCCTAGTTCTCCATAAACCATGCAGTTTGGTGTAGATTTATTTAGCTTAAGTATCATTTTGTAGTATCGAAGTTGCAACTTGGATGCTAAATCAGTCATATTGTGACACCACACCTCAACCATAAAGAAGTATTGGTGCAATCATTCTGTCGAATAGCTCAATTTTTATATCTAATGGTAATAATATCTTTTTGCTGTTTTTCAGAAGGCAAAACATGGCTCTTGATGCTTTATCATAAAGCTTTTTTGGGGCAAGATTGAATCTATTATTGTAATTGAAATAAATGCCTAGATAATTAAACCCGAATACAGTTTCAATCCGCCGTCCATTATAATAAAAAATGAGGAATGTTACGTATTTTACCTCTTGAAAACACCACAACATTAGTCTTAGCTACATTAGCTACTCGGACTTCGGAGGAAACTAATCCGATGAAATCCTTTCTTTAAAAAAAAATCGAGATCAGAGTTTTGACTGCTTTCCTACTTCCCGCAGGGAGGAGCAGATTTAGGGAATCGGAGGTTTGTTTCTCTTTAAAAAATCATCATATATATGGACATGGTTTATGCATGCATTAACGTAGTGGCCCTAGTTGATCCCATGAAATCCTTCTATTTAACAACATAAGCTTCTAGCTCGTTGCTGCTGGTATGTTTACTATCTGATCTATGTTTGTACTTTGGACTTAATACAGTTGTTTAAACCAAGTCCTTCTATTTAACAACATAGCTTCTAGCTCGTTGCTGCTGGTATGTTTACTATCTATCTGATCCGTGTTTGTACTGTGGACTTAATACAATTGTTTAAACCAAGTCCTACTATTTCACAATAAAAGCTTCTAGCTTGTTGCTGCTGGTATGTTTATTATCTGATCCATGTTTGTACTGTGGACTTAATACAATTGTTTAAACCAAGTCCTACTATTTCACAATATAAGCTTCTAGCTTGTTGCTGCTGGTATGTTTACTATCTATCTGATCCGTGTTTGTACTGTGGACTTAATACAGTTGTTTAAACCAAGTCCTACTCTTTCCGTTCACTGTTTTTATGTAGACCCCAAATGCACGAGTCTCATAGCATGTTTGATGCAAGCATGCAGATATTTCACCAGGGAGACTACAAATTAATATTAGTGATAGTGAACGAGGCTAGTAGGATTTCATCAGATTCATGTAGACTGTAGTATTTCACTAGAATCAAGCCTCACAAATGTCGCAGTTGATTAGTCGTATGACTGCAGTTGCCACCATCTCTCTCTCTCTCTCTCTCTCTCTCTCTCTCTCTCTCTCTCTCTCTCTCTCTCTCTCTCTCTCTCTCTCTCTCTCTCTCTCTCTCTCTCTCTCTCTCTCTCTCTCTCTCTCTCTCTCTCTCTCTCTCTCTCTCTCACTCGCTCGCTCCTTTGAAGATAGGAAAATTATTCGACTTGGTATAAAAGAAATAAAGTGACTGCTTTTAACCATTAGCACGGAACGAGAGGGAATTACTCCGAATTAGACCCTCCGATCCGATTTGGTGTTAAAATATACGATATAGTATGCTTTTTTATACTCTGTATGGAAAACCCATAGCAAAAAAAGCGGCACTGGTCTATTAGGCTTGGGGTGTAGAGGGAGACAGAGACCTTGGGCAGTGATGGGAGGGAGGGAGGGAGGGAGGGAGGGAGGGAGGGAGAGAGAGAGAGAGAGAGAGAGAGAGAGAGAGAGAGAGAGAGAGAGAGAGAGAGAGAGAGAGAGAGAGAGAGAGAGAGAGAGAGAGAGAGAGATGTTAATTTGATATTTTTGATATAGTCATTACCTTACACGGTCTCATGAGAGAGAGAGAGAGAGAGAGAGAGAGAGAGGAGAGAGAGAGAGAGAGAGAGAGAGAGAGAGAGAGAGAGAGAGAGAGAGAGAGAGAGAGAGAGAGAGAGAGAGAGAAAATTTGATATTTTTGATATAGTCATTACCTTACACGGTCTCATGAGAGAGAGAGAGAGAGAGAGAGAGAGAGAGTAAGGAGAGAGAGAGAGAGAGAGAGAGAGAGAGAGAGAGGAGAGAGAGAGAGAGAGAGAGATGTTAATTTGATATTTTTGATATAGTCATTACCTTACACGGTCTCATGAGAGAGAGAGAGAGAGAGAGAGAGAGAGAGAGAGAGAGAGAGAGAGAGAGAGAGAGAGAGAGAGAGAGAGATGTTAATTTGATATTTTTGATATAGTCATTACCTTACACGGTCTCATGAGAGAGAGAGAGAGAGAGAGAGAGAGAGAGAGAGAGAGAGAGAGAGAGACGAGAGAGAGAGAGGAGAGAGAGAGAGAGAGAGAGAAATTTGATATTTTTGATATAGTCATTACCTTACACGGTCTCATGAGAGAGAGAGAGAGAGAGAGAGAGAGAGAGAGAGAGAGAGAGAGAGAGAGAGAGAGAGAGATGTTAATTTGATATTTTTGATATAGTCATTACCTTACACGGTCTCATGAGAGAGAGAGAGAGAGAGAGAGAGAGAGAGAGAGAGAGAGAGAGAGAGAGAGAGAGGAGAGAGAGAGAGAGAGAGAGAGAGAGAGAGATGTTAATTTGATATTTTTGATATAGTCATTACCTTTACACGGTCTCATGAGAGAGAGAGAGAGACAGAGAGAGAGAGAGAGAGAGAGAGAGAGAGAGAGAGAGAGAGAGAGAGAGAGAGAGAGAGAGAATTTTGCTATTTTTTTTTTAAAATTGTCATTACTTTACACGTTCTCATGAGAGAGAGAGAGAGAGAGAGAGAGAGAGAGAGAGAGAGAGAGAGAGAGAGAGAGAGAGAGAGAGAGAGAGAGAGAGAGTGGGGAGGGGGGGAGAGGGAGACAGAGACAGAGACAGAGATAATTTGATATTTTTGATATTGTCATTACTTTACACGGTCTCATGAGAGAGAGAGAGAGAGAGGGAGAGAGGGGGACTTGTCACACTCTTCTGGAAGTGACAGCCTAAGAAACCTCTATTCTGCAGCCCTAGATGATGAGGGGATTTGCAGTGGACAGCTCAGCTAAGTGCGTGGACTGCATTTCCTACCCTGACTGACTTTCTGCGAAGTATATATGCATATGGAGAAAGAAAGAAAGAAAGAAAGAAAGTACAAACTGAAGGGAGAAAGGAAAGAAGGAAGGAAGGAAATAAAAAAAGAAAAAAAAGTAAAGTAAGAAAGGTCGCAAGGAAGGAAAGAAAGAAATAGAAAAAAAAAAAAAAAGAAAGAATGGCCAATAATTTCTTACTTACTGCAAAGTCTTATTATGGAGAAAGAAAGAAATAAAGTAAGGAAGGAAGGAAAGAAAGAAGTGTGGAAAGAAAAACATAGAAAAAAGAAGAAGTAAAATAAGGAAGGTCGCGGAAGGAAATAAATAAATAAATAAATAAATGGCCAAGAATTTCTTACTTACTGCAATGTCTATATGGAGAAATAAATACAGTAAAAATGGAAGGAAGGAAGGAAAGAAAGAAAGAAGGAAAGGGGAAAAGATAAAAACAAAGAAAATGAAAGAAAGAAAGAAATGGCAAAGAATGTCTTACTACCTGCAAAGTATGTATGGAGAAGGAAAGAAATATGGTAAAAATGGAAGGAAGGAAGGAAAGAAAGAAAAAACGGAGAAAGAAATGGCCCAGAGTTTCTGCAAATTGCATGGACAAAGAAAGACAGAAATTCCCCAAGGTCCCGGGACTTCTCTGGCTGCCCACGTCATCACGTCATTCAGTGATTGGTTGAGGACTTGACGTTATCTTCCAATTGGCGTTGGATCTGAGGGAGGGAGGGAGGGAGGGAGTGAGAGAGAGAGAGGGACACACAGACACACAGACACACAGACACACACACACACACGCACGCACGCACGCACGCACGCACGTACGCACGCACACACGCACGCACAGACGCACGCACGCACGCACGCACACACAGAAATACATTCATTGGTGGAGGACAATTTGTGCGATTGGAGTGCGGCAGAGTCCTTTGATACGTAACAGCGTCGTGAGTGATGTGGTCAAGTCCTGTGTGTGTATGTTCATGCATACTTTCACATAGATAAAAACAACCTGGCAGCTGTTTGAATGCAATCAGTTTATGCTGTTGCCTTTGTCAACTTACTCATCATTGTAATATCATCATCATCATCACCATCATCATCATCATCATTGTCCGATGTTGTCATTCTCATCATAGTCGTCGTCGTCATCATCGTCGTCATCATCATCATCATCGTCTTCTTCTTCTCTTCCTCCTCCCCATTCTCCTCCTCCTCCCCCTCCTCCTCCTCCTCCTCCTCCTCCTCCTCCTCCTTGTCGTCGTCCTTTTTTATTTGGCCTATTGTTGTTTTTCACGCCTTTGCCCTTCCTTAAGGTCCCGGCACACGTTAACATTAAGCACGGGATGTTTCTGTTTCCCCATGGCAACATAGTGAGTTGTAAGTCATATTAAGGTCCCGGTACACGTTAATATTATTCACGGGATGTTTCTATTTCCCCATGGCAACACAGTGTTAGGCCACTCATAAAGGTCAGTGTACACGTACACGTTAATGATGCAGCTATTCACAAGATATTTTTTATTTCCCCATGGCAACACAGTGAGCTGTAAGTCATATTATGAGTAGGCTAGCACTGTGTTGCCGTGGGGAAATAGAAATATCTTGTGAATAGTGTTAACGTGTACACATACCTTTATGAGTGGGCTATCAATGTGTTGCCATGGGGAAATATAAATATCTCGTGAATAATGTTAACGTGCACACAGACCTCAATATGACTTAAACTCACTGTGTTGCCATGGGGAAAATAGAAATATCCCGTGAATAATGTTAAGGTACGTCTCAAACTCCGACTCCCCCATCTTGCCATCATACCCCCCCCCCCCCCCCCTATAATCTCTGCTACGTGACTGGGCAATGTGACGACATCGAGATATCTCATCACGGGCTATTCATTTCGCCCTGTCTTTGAAGTCGCCGACCGGTATTTTGTTTTTCTCTCCCCCCCAGAGCGTTTGTTTTTCTTTAGCCTCCCCCTTTCAATTAGCCGAGATCATTTTGTGGTGATTGATTTGTGGCTGTTTTTGGGTGTCCCTCTCCTTTAATGGCTCTACCTCCTGTTCGATAGCTATAAACAATGGTTCCTCGAAACCAGGGCTGATTTTTTTTTAAAAATGATTGCTTCTAGGGGCGCTGTCTTATCTTGTCTCTTCGTCCATGTTTGTCTTCTTTCCTCCCCTTTCTCTCTCTTTATTGTCCGTCTGCCTTTCTCATTGAACCTGTTGCGTGTTAATCAACAGAATGTCTAAAATCACCCGACGAAGGAAGGATTACGATCAATGCAAGTCATTGCCATAAATTATACAGAGCTTCAGATTGTTTGTTTTTTAAAATCTTCATGGGCCACGCTAATTGCAGAAAATGATGGGTCAATTTCCAGAATAATGGGCCAGTAATATTAAGCTTGAATTTTATTGCAGACTTCGTGGGTGAGATGACCCATGGCTGCACAAAATGAGGGGTCAAAACTCCGTCAATACAGGTCAATGACCCGGGGCCCGCTGACAATCTGAAGCTCTGCATATATTTTATAGAACAGCTGTTTATTGCCTTAGAAGTAAAAAACAACAGACTTATTTGGCACAAAACAATAACAATTTAAACTAACACGATTGCTTCTTATAATTTCAGATGTAAAAGAGGAAAACATGTCTATAGCCATGATCTTTGTTTATTAGTAGGTCTATTGTTTTGCTCTTTCTTTAAAGCAATCGTAAATTAATTTTGATATTTCTTGTTGGTAGTACTTATAATGAATTAAATCACTTATATTTTCGTCAATTGAATAATCCAAAATGTTTTTTAATTGTATAACAAGATTGTTTCTTAATTCACCATATTTAGTGCAGTCATTTAAAAAAAATGAAATTCATCTTCGATCTTATTGCAGGATACGCATATTATATATGTAATCTGATTTGAACTACACTTAGACTAGTCTCGTCTAATGAGTTGCAGTCATGATTTTGGATCTTGCGACATTCGCTGTAACCATTCTCGTTAACGATTAACTGACAATACAATAATGCATGTATACCCGTCGTCAGGCATCAGAATTATCAGAGGATCTGCAAATGTCAGGATTAAACATTCCTGACAGAGGCTTTGCGTTGGTATTTAGTGATATGTTTTGTGTTAGCTAGCATTCTGAAGCGACGTGTTACTGCACGAGGCCTTTTTGGTGATGTTGGGAGCTGGTTTCCATCGTTGTCCCTCTACAGCCTGGGGCCTTGGTGGCCCTTGTTCTGCGGTTTTCAGAGGATTGGACTTCAGACTGTTCTTATGCCTGTGTCGTTTTGGGCTATATTATTAGGTACCTTATAGTCACAGAGGCATCTCAAATTCGGGTTGCTCCCACCTGGAGAGCGCGTGGCAGCCAGAAGCGCGCCACCCATTTTGTTTTTGTATGCGATTTTTTGTGTGAATGATGAGGAAGGAAGGGGGTGGGTGGGTACATTTTGACCAAATGACAACTTTTTCGTTGCCACTGGGATTAACGTGTGCTAAGTGCATGGGCACACGGGACCTCGGTTTATCGTCTCATCCGGAAGACTCCACATTCAGACCGTAAGGCCTAGTGCAAAGTGAGAGGGAAAATCCGCTGTTCCCAAGTTCGAACTCGGGTTTACTTGACACGAAGCGAACGCGTTACCAGTGTGCCACTCTACACCCTACGCCTACATGACGCCTTCCCGATATCCTGGAAGTAAAAACCTTGAACCTTGATAGGCAGCTGCTATTGTGGAGGGCAGGGCAACATTTGTTTACTGTGGAGATGCCTTGTCCAGCACTCTGAAAGATCAAGCCTCGAACCTGTGTGGCATTGACACTACTGACAGTTCGGACAAGTCAAGTCAAGAATACTTTATTATCTCTCGTGGCAAAAATTGGGTGCAGGTGCAATACACACAAACAAACACAAGACAATGAAATATTAAGCATCACAAACATGGGGGAAGAGCATACAATTGATACATTACTAGCGCAACGCCGAGTACCGGTAACGCCTTGTAACGGTAACGCCTAGTAACGGTAACGCCAAGTACTGGTAATGCTGAGTACAGCACATTTGAAGCGATTCGGTTAAGAAACGGCGGAGTTATAAGGCCCCGTTTCCCGTTGGCGCTGCTCTGAGAGTGACGCGCTCTCCCTATTAACGGTAACGCCTAGTAAGGGTAACGCCAAGTACTGGTAACGCTGAGTACAGCAAATTTGAAGCGATTCGGTTAAGAAACGGCGGAGTTATAAGGCCCCATTTCCCGTTGGCGCTGCTCTGAGAGTGACGCGCTGTCCCGATTCTCTTCAAATTTGCCGCCAGGCTTCGCCCCTGCCATAGCAAGCCTGACAGCAAATTGGAAGCGAATCGGTTAAGAAACGGCGGAGTTATTCGTGAAATGGTGAAGCGGCGTATAGCGCTCGCGTTTCTGAACCGATTCGCTTCCGGTTTGGCACAGCGATAGTCACCGTCCCCGGTCATCTACCTGCCAAATTGGAAGGCAATCGGCCCAGAAACGCCGGAGATACGGGCGCCGAGAGGCCGGCGGATGCGCGTTTCGTGCATTTGCGAAACCGCGCAAATGATATGGCCGCCTCGGTTGTCGTTGCCATCACCCCGTTAGGGCTCACAGCAAATTTGAAGCGATTCGGTCAAAAAACGGCGGAGTTATAAGGCCGTTTTGTGTTTCAGACACACACACACACACACACACACACACACACACACGGACGGACAGTTGGCTTTTTACTATATGACTAGCGCAACGCCGAGTACCAGTAACGCCTAGTAACGGTAACGCCTAGTAACGGTAATGCGAAGTATTGGTAACGCTGAGTACAGCAAATTTGAAGCGATTTGGTAAAGAAACGGTGGAGTTATAAGGCCCCGTTTCGCGTTGGCGCTGCTCTGAGAGTGATGCGCTTTCCCTAGTAACGGTAACGCCTAGTAAGGGTAACGCCAAGTACTGGTAACGCTGAGTACAGCAAATTTGAAGCGATTTCATTAAGAAACGGCAGAGTTATAAAGCCCCGTTTCCTGTTGGCGCTGCTCTGAGAGTGACGCGCTCTCCCGATTTTCTTCCAATTGGCTGGCAGGCTTTGCCCCGCTGACAGCAAGCCTGACAGCAAATTTGACGCGATTCGGTTGAAAACCGGCGGAGTTATAAGGCCCGTTTTGCATCATGCTGCTGTTATGCGCCTAAGTAATGGATTCGCTTCCAGTTTGGCACATTGATAGTCAGCGTCCCCCTGCCAAATTTGAAGGCAATCGGTCCAGAAATACCGGAGATACGGGCGCCGAAAGGCCGTCGGATGCGCGTTTCGCGCATTTGCAAAACCGCGCAAATGATACGGACGCCTCGGTTGCCGTTGCCATCGCCCCGTTAGGGCTCACAGCAAATTTGAAGCGAATCGGTCGAAAAACGGCGGAGTTATAAGGCCCGTTTCGTGTTTCAGACACACACACACACAGACACACACACACACACACACACACGGGACACTTGCCAAATTACTATATGATGATTAGAACATGATACCAAGATAAAATTAATTAGATGAAATACCAAGATCACACAAAAAGAGAATCAGTTATATATTAAGACGTTATCATCAAAGCATCAACAGGACCCAT
>CM065681.1:8957784-8967784 GCA_017654935.2 Phymorhynchus buccinoides | reverse complement strand
TAGGGTGAAAGTGAAGATGTTTATTTGTTCTTTTTTGTCTGCTACCACCACGCGGACCTGTCTTTTTTTCCATTTTCCCCCCTTCATATTCCAGTCAACCGGTTTGGCTGGAAAGTGTTCGAACATCAGGATTGCATGCAGTGAATAGGTTCTTGTGAGAGAACCGTACGGCAAGGGGTGGATCGCTTTGTCACCACGTGGTTCTGTTTTCCTTTTTGTTGACTCACTTCAACCAGGTTGGGGGTTGACTCTTCCAAGTTTTGCGATTCCGTTCAGAGGACTAATTGTGCTGGAGTGTTTGTCTTATTGTTTCTTCCCAGGAATCATTGGGTTGTGAGGCCTATCGCCATCAATGTCTCGCTTGATTCGAGTATTTGAGTAGATATTATATAATTGTTGCTTGCTTTTATTTTTTGGGGGTTTCTCTTGGTCCTACTCGGGACAAAGATATGGCGATGGTTTGTGTTTAAAGAGGAGTACTGGTGTATATGCACAGCTACGGGAAGGTAGCGCGCGGTGCGCGTGTGTGTGTGTGTGTGTGTGTGTGTGTGTGTGTGTGTGTGTGTGTGTGTGTGTGTGTGTGTGTGTGTGTACGTGCGTGCGTGCGTGCGTGCGTGCGTGTGAAAACCCCAAACAATAACAAAAACAATGATAAAACAATAATTTATTAACTCAGTCTTCTCATGCCATTTTTGACCCATTTGGGACAGTGGGGAGGGACCTGTAATTGCGATACATATTCACATTAGACAAGGAAAACTTGACCGGTATAACCGGTATAAAATAAAATAAAACAAAATGTCTTTACAAAATCAACTGAAACAACCCAAACTAAATGTATGCGAAATGTTGTTCCGTGACAAAGGAAACCATGTCACAACGATAATGTCTTTTAACAGTCCGTGCAATGCGTGCCACAGGCCTATCTAATGTTGCTTCAGCCGTCAAGTTCCATGATCCAGTCAGTTGGCCACACAGTAGCACACATTTCTCTCTCTCTCTCTCTCTCTCTCTCTCTCTCTCTCTCTCTCTCTCTCTCTCTCTCTCTCTCTCTCTCTCTCTCTCTCTCTCTCTCTCTCTCTCTCTCTCTCTCGCTCTGTCTCTCTCTGTGTGTTATGTGTCATTAATAGACCCCCCCCCCCCAGTCTCCCTATGATACAGGCAGAAGGTCTATTCATTAAAATTGTTTGAATTGAATTTGTTTGAATCTCTCTCTCTCTCTCTCTCTCTCTCTCTCTCTCTCTCTCTCTCTCTCTCTCTCTCTCTCTCTCTCTCTCTCTCTCTCTCTCTCTCTCTCTCTCTCACACATACACACGCACTCACACACACATGCACGCACGTACGCGCACCCATGCATACACGTATGTGTATATGTGTGTGTGCGTGCGCGTGTGTGCGTGTATATGTGTGCGCGCTCGCATACGTGCGCACGTGCTTGCGCGCGCATGCGCTCGTGTGTAAGTATGTGTGCAAGCAAGCGCAGCGCGTGCGTGCGTTTTCCAACACTTGGAATATTGTATGATTAAGAAAAAAAGAAAGAAAACCTAAGAACCTAAGAACAGGAATAACAATAAAAGTACAATTAGCAATACGGGGAATGTCATGGTTTTTTTTTTTAACTAGCCACGTGGGACAGATGATAGTGCTTTGTCTGTTTAATATTGTGTAAATGCCCACCCCTCTTTGGCTTCATTTCCAATGGTTCTTTTTGTTTTATTGAACTTTTTTTCCGTTTTATAAATGTAGTGAAACACATACATGTATAGAATATAGTGATGATTTTGGATTCAACGATAACAACACTCAGAAGCATCAACAGCACTCAGTGGTCACAGGGACAACAACACGAGCAACAACATCCACACAACAACAATAACAATAGTGACTGTGATGATGATGGTAGCAAGAACAATGACGATGATGATGATGATGACAACAGCCGCCTTATCAATGATAGTAACAGTAATAAAAATAATAACAACAATGAGTAAATTAAGATAATAGAAATGATAGCAGCAAAAAAATAATAGCAAAGGCAGGCACAATACCCATAATAACATTGACAATACCCACTGTCCCTACCACCACCATCAACCACCAGCCATAGTGACAGTAACATCACTAATGATAATGATAACAGTAATTAATCCAGAAATTACTAGGAATGCACATTAACTAAACACACACACACACACACATACTCTCTCTCACACGCACCCACCCTCCCATCCCTGTGTGGGGCACACAAACATAATTACCAATACTGAATTGTACTTGAAAGAGGCATTAAAAAACAATAATTTTTAAGCTTAAAATAGCAGAACAAACTGACCACATTATGTTACTAAGCACAATGGGTAGTATACGTGTGGGAAATCACTTGCTGAATATGATGTTCATACATAGAGTTGTGCAAATCATGCATTTGGTATTTTATATTTGGGGAAATTTCTAATGGTTCTATTGTAAAAAAAAAAAAGAAAGAAAGAAAGAAAAGATTAACAATCTTTTAATTTACAATGTAAATTTAGCGGTGTCTTCACACTAAGGAAGAAATTGACAACAATGTTGTAATTTGTGTGTGTACGTTTACATCTCTGGTAGTTAGAAAGGATAAAAAGAAATCCAATGTAACATTGTAAAACATTAAGAAAAGAGTATGTAGAGTATGTCAAGGCAGTTTCGTTCTCTGGATCTTTACATTGCATACTTCATTTTCATTGTTTTTGTAGTAGTAGTAGTAGTAGTAGTAGTAGTAGTAGTAGTAGTAGTAGTAGTAGTAGTAGTAGTAGTAGTAGTAGTAGTAGTAGTAGTAGTAGTAAAGGGACTGGCTTCTGCCTAAGCCTCGCGGCTTATAATACGTCCCATCCAGATATTTCTTTTTCTTTAATTAGGTCCCATTTGCATTAAAAAAACCCACCCATCTATGATTGCAATTTCAATCATCATAATCACAAAACGTTCACAAAAATTTTCATTTTTGTCAAGTAAATTTTTGAAGACGTTAGTAGATTGGGCATTTTTGTTAGTTTAGGTGGCAGTGATTTCCAGGAGTTATTAACTCTGTTACTGAAACAATGCTTACATTTGTTAGTGTTATACCGTTGAACTTGTACTTTCCCCTCTTGGTTTCTAGTTGTGTTAGACAAGGATGGTGAGAAGAGAGACTCAAAACTGATATCATCTATCACGGTAGGTTAGATCTTTACAACGTTTTACCAATTTTGTTGCTCTCCTTTGAACTCTTTCAATTGATGATGACTGTCTCTTAAGATATGGTACCGGATAACGTTACCATATTCTAAGTGAGGACGAACCATAGACTTATGCCAAAAAAAAAAAAATTCCTTATCTATTTTCATAAATGTTCTTTTAATTATACCCAACATCTGGTTAGCTTTGTTAACTGCTTTTTGGATATGAATATCAAATGATAGTAAAATATTAAATGAGACTCCAAGATCTTTTTCTTCTTTACATGGCTCTATCTTTTGTACATCATTTTCAAGTTTCATAAAGTAATCATACTTAATTGTTTTATTTGATTTGTTTCTCTCAAATAGTCAATTTTATACTGTCCGACCACAGAAAATGAGCATTACCCCACATTACACTTTTTTGGTTCCAAGATGTATGAGCCATGTTGGCATTGCTTTGGGACTCTGTACACGTGAACATTTTTCACTCTTTTCCCACGTCAACACAGTGATAGGCCAGTCTTAATAATTACGACTGTGTTGCCATGGGGAAAGAGTGAAAAATGTTCACGTGTACAACTTTTTTGTTTTGTTTACCTACAGCTCATAATTTTCATACAGTATGATTTAAAAGGTTGGGTCTGCAATGTATGCTGCTGCATCTGAATGAACTGTACCCAGCGTTTCATGCATTGAAATTATGGATTTGTTGCCCGTGTTAAGATCTCTCCCAGGGTTATTGCCACTAACCTAATTGTTGAGCATTCGATTGATAATGCACTAGCATGTTCTCCCCACTGAGGGTCTTTTGCCTCTCTGTCTGTCTGTCTGTCTCCGTCTCTGTCTCTCTGTCTGTCGTCTGTCTGTCTGTCTGTCTCTCTCTCTCTCTCTCTCTCTCTCTCTCTCTCTCTCTCTCTCTCTCTCTCTCTCTCTCTCTCTCTCTCTCTCTCTCTCTCTCTCTGCGTGCGTGTGTATTTTGAGAGAGAGAGAGAGAGAGAGAGAGAGAGAGAGAGAGAGAGAGAGAGAGAGAGAGAGAGAGAGAGAGAGAGAGCGCACTGAACTGACATGGGGGTGCGCATATAACAAAATATTAATTAAGGAGTGTGTGTGTGTGAGAGAGGGAGAGGGAGAGGGAGAGAGAGAGAGAGAGAGAGAAAGAGAAAGAGACGGAGAGAAAGAAGGGGAGGGGGTGTTGGTGTTGGAATGATGGAGAGGCCCTTTCATCACACAGAGAGGAAAGATGCTTCTGGTGTATGCGGTGTGAACATTCAGCAGAGTCCTCGCGTTTGACTTCAGTCACTCTTAATCCCTCGGGTCTCTCAGCCCTTCACTGGCACCTCAAACCCCCCCCCCCCCCTACCCCCCCCCCTCCCCCTCCTCCCCCAATCCTGTCAACATCACCTCCAGCCCACAGCTCTTGTTATATCTTGTTATGAGGTGTTATCAGATCAGAGAGTGACAGTGCTGGTGGATGTCTTTGTGAGTGAGAATCATGTTATTTTTGTTACTTTATTTCTTTGCACTGGAACGTTGGTAGTATGACTGTTTTGTTGATTTTAATGCGTGTTTTTAATGTTCATTAGTCCCCGAGCCGAAGGTTCGGGGAGCTATTGTTTTTTTCTGGTCCGTCCGTCCGGTGTCCGTCCGGCGTGCCTCCGTCCGTCCGGCTATTCGTCCGTTTTTCTCAAAAACTATTCAGTGTATCATCATCAAATTTGGTATGCCAGTTTGCCAAGATGCAAGCTATCCACTGATGTATTTAGTTTTACATTAAGGTCAAGGTCGCGCCAGTTACGGGGTTCAACCCGAACTTCACAGAGACGCCTCTGTGACTATAAAGTACAACACATCCCGCGCGCTTGTTCTTGTTGTCGGTGTGTGTGTGTGTGTGTGTGTGTGTGTGTGTGTGTGTGTGTGTGTGTGTGTGTGTGTGTGTGTGTGTGTGTGTGTGTGTGTGTGTGTGTGTGTTCTTCAATTTAACGTCTTTCCGCTAAAAGTGACTCATACAAGTGTGTGTGTGTGTGTGTGTGTGTGTGTGTGTGTGTGTGTGTGTGTGTGTGTGTGTGTGTGTGTGTGTGTGTGTGTGTGTGTGTGTGTGTGTGTGTGTGTATGTATATATATATATATATATATATATATATATGTATGTATGTATGTATGTATGTATGTATGTATGTATGTATGTATGTATGTATGTGTGTGTGTGTGTGTGTGTGTGTGTGTGTGCGTGCGTGCGTGCGTGCGTGCGTGCGTGCGTGCGTGCGTGTGTGTGTGTGTGTGTGTGTGTGTGTGTGTGTGTGTGTGTGTGTGTTCTTCAGTTTAAACGTCCTTACACTAAATGTGACTCAGACAAGTGTGTGTGTGTGTGTGTGTGTGTGTGTGTGTGTGTGTGTGTGTGTGTGTGTGTGTGTGTGTGTGTGTGTGTTCTTCAGTTTAACGTCCTTACACTAAAAGTGACTCAGACAAGTGTGTGTGTGTGTGTGTGTGTGTGTGTGTGTGTGTGTGTGTGTGTGTGTGTGTGTGTGTGTGTGTGTGTTCTTCAGTTTAACGTCCTTACACTAAAAGTGACTCAGACAAGTGTGTGTGTTGCCCTCTGTTGTTGTTTTTTTTGAGAGAGAGAGAGAGAGAGAGAGAGAGAGAGAGAGAGAGAGAGAGAGAGAGAGAGAGAGAGAGAGAGAGAGAGAGAGAGAGAGAGAGAGAGAGAGAGAGAGAGAGAGAGAGAGCGCTTGCATGCGTGTGGCGGTGTTAATTTTATGTATGCGTTTGCCAACTAAATAATCCCTATAATGATACAGAGACAAGAGACCGTAGAAATACCGGGGCTAGGGGGGGGGGGGGGGGGGGGGGGGGGGGGGGGGGGGGGGGGATCCTAAAGACAATAAATCTTTGGATGTCAAACTAAGTGACTGGTCGATAGCCCACCCCCACCCCCCACCTAAAACAATAACACTCTCATTTGCCTTTTTTGGTGCTTACACTTTCACCCCCCCCCCCCCCCCCCTTTCTCGCTCTTCGTTTTTCTTTCCTCTGCTTATTATCTCATCTCATTTGCGGTTTTTTGTGTGTGTGGATAAATCATCTGCTTGGATAATTATGCCAGGGCACAGACAGCATCTTAGCGTTTTAATTCTTTTTACCTCTGCTATCTCTTTGTTTTCGTATTGCTTTGTGTGTTTTAAGCTCATTTCCTCCTCTTTTCATGCTAAGTGTCATGCGCTTGCCCTTCCCCCAATCTCTTCCCTCCCCCCCGTCCTCCTCTTCTTCTTCCTTTTCTTCTTCTCCTTCTCCATCTTGTCCTTAATATAAATGTGTATTGTTTCTCCTCCTTCGCCTCCTCCTCCTCCTCCTCCGCTTCCTCCTCCTCCTCCTCCTCCTCTTCTTGACTTCGTCCTCCTCCTCCTCCTCCTCTTCTTGACTTCTTTTTCCTCCTCCTCATCCTCTTCTTGACTTCTTCTTCCTCCTCCTCCTCTTCGGGACATCTTCTTCCTCCTCCTCCTCCTCCTCTTCTTGACTTCTTCTTCTTCCTTCACCTCCTCTTACTCCTCCTCCACATCCTCCAAGATATGAAGTTTGAAGGTTTCGTGTTCTTTGTCTCTGTTTGTGAGGTCTCTATTTTTACAGTTAGAATAATTATGCCCCTGATGGGTTTGGGTTATAGCAAGCACGAGAAACAGATATGGTGTCCAGTAAACAGGCGGATGTTTGGCAGACAAAAAACGCCCTGTCAGTGAACAGTTTAGAGGGAAATAAAACATGGATGGATGCAAGAAATGGAATAAAACATGAAATAAAACATGGATGGATGCAAGAAATTGAATAAAACATGAAATAAAACATGGATGGATGCAAGAAATTGAATAAAACATGAAATAAAACATGGATGGATGCAAGAAATGGAATAAAACATGAAATAAAACATGGATGGATGCAAGAAATGGAATAAAACATGAAATAAAACATGGATGGATGCAAGAAATTGAATAAAACATGAAATAAAACATGGATGGATGCAAGAAATGGAATAAAACATGAAATAAAACATGGATGGATGCAAGAAATGGAATAAAACATGAAATAAAACATGGATGGATGCAAGAAATGGAATAAAACATGAAATAAAACATGGATGGATGCAAGAAATGGAATAAAACATGGAATAAAACATGGATGGATGCAAGAAATGGAATAAAACATGAAATAAAACATGGATGGATGCAAGAAATGGAATAAAACATGAAATAAAACATGGATGGATGCAAGAAATGGAATAAAACATGGAATAAAACATGGATGGATGCAAGAAATGGAATAAAACATGGAATAAAACATGGATGGATGCAAGAAATGGAATAAAACATGAAATAAAACATGGATGGATGCAAGAAATGGAATAAAACATGAAATAAAACATGGATGGATGCAAGAAATGGAATAAAACATGAAATAAAACATGGATGGATGCAAGAAATGGAATAAAACATGAAATAAAACATGGATGGATGCAAGAAATGGAATAAAACATGAAATAAAACATGGATGGATGCAAGAAATGGAATAAAACATGAAATAAAACATGGATGGATGCAAGAAATGGAATAAAACATGAAATAAAACATGGATGGATGCAAGAAATGGAATAAAACATGGAAATAAAACATGGATGGATGCAAGAAATGGAATAAAACATGAAATAAAACATGGATTATTTTCCTGGAAAACGAGACCAGAAATAAAACATAATTATGTCAGATGAGATGCTCTTCAGCCCCCCCCATGGATCTCTCTCTCTCTCTCTCTCTGAAATCTCTCTCTCTCTCTCTCTCTCTCTCTCTCTCTCTCTCTCTCTCTCTCTCTCTCTCTCCCCCCCCTCTCTCTCTCTCTCTCTCTCTCTCTCTCTCTCTCTCTCTCTCTCTCTCTCTCTCTCTCTCTCTCTCTCTCTCTCTCTCTCTCTCTCTCTCTCTCTCTCACTCTCTCACTCTCTCTCTCTCTCACACTCTCTCTCTCTCTCTCTCTCTCTCTCTCTCTCAACTCTCTCTCACTCTCTCTCTCTCTCTCTCTCTCTCTCTCTCTCTCTCTCTCTCTCTCTCTCTCTCTCTCTCTCACTCTCTACTCTCTCTCTCTCTCTCACTCTCTCTCTCTCTCTCTCTCTCTCTCTCTCTCTCTCTCTCTCTCTCTCTCTCTCTCTCTCTCTCTCTCTCTCTCTCTCTCTCTCTCTCTCTCTCTCTCTCTCTCTCTCTCTCTCTCTCTCTCTCTCACTCTCTCTCTCTCTCTCTCTCACTCTCTCTCACTCTCACTCTCTCTCTCTCTCTCTCCTCTCTCTCTCTCACTCTCTCTCTCTCTCTCACTCTCTCTCTCTCTCTCTCTCTCTCTCTCTCTCTCTCTCTCTCTCTCTCTCTCTCTCTCTCTCTCTCTCTCTCTCTCTCTCTCTCTCACACACACAAGGACAGATTGGGAGAATTGGCTCGGCCCAAAATCTTAATCCTTATGTAATACAGTTTTTCAGTCTTCAGTCTCTCTCTCACTCTGCATGCATTTTGTGTTGTTGTTGATGTGAGGGAAGGAGGGAGGGTGTGAATGTGAGAGAGATTACGTGTACAATTAGCTGTGTTGAATTAAAGTTTCAAAAAATAAATACATTTAAGTTTCTAGGCTGTCTGTCGTATTTACATATATCATTGTTTTTAATAAAACATCATTATTTTCTTCGAGTGAGTAATTTTTAATTGAGAAAAAAAGTTAAAATTCTTCTTTATTATATCATTATTCTCTTATTACATTAGTTATTGAAATGGGTATCGCAACAATTGTTTTCCTTTTAATCAAAGTTGGTTTTTGCCTTTAATAATTTGTTATAACATGTTGATGCGCGCGCGCGCGCGCGTGCGTGTGTGTGTCTGTGTGTGTGCGTGTGTGTGCGTGCGTGTGCGTGTGCGCGTGTGTGCGTGTGCGTGCGCGTGCGTGTGCGTACGCGTGCGTTTGCGCGCTCGCGCATACCATGCAATTTTGTGTAGAACAATGTGTCTGCATGTTGGTGTCATTTGTTTTGGAAAGTCAGAACAGTTGTTATTATTATTTTAAAAAAAAATCCTCAAATCTGTTTCTTCTTTTGCCTTTGTTAGTGATGATGCTTTTGTAATTTTGTTGTCATTTTTTTGATGTAGTTTTGTCTGGCAAGTTTGGAATTGGAGACGTTACAATAGACACGTTGTGTATCTTTTCCGACTGACATGAAGTCCATGGAAGTCCATAGAGTGTGTATAATAACTCTAGCTGTAAAAGAGAAAACAATCCACGGAAAAAAGACAAGAGCATCAATGACTTATGTATTATAAAATGTCTCACTTTCAATCTTTTAATTTAACCCTTTGACCACCAAAGTCGCATTTTAGCACCACAGCGATTTAGCACCTATATGTCACTAAAATGCATCAAATTGGTGTCTATTATCCCAATACCCTCTTGTCTTAGTTTTGGGAAGTAAGGAGAGACCTTATTTTACATAATATGTCACAGAAGAATCCACAATACTGCAGATGGATTTTGTTCTGTACCCAGGAAAATGTAATGGACATTTTTGGCTGAAATATGGCTGGCGATGAAAGGGTTAATGTGTGT
The DNA here is from genome assembly GCA_017654935.2 of Phymorhynchus buccinoides. Classification (NCBI taxonomy): domain Eukaryota; kingdom Metazoa; phylum Mollusca; class Gastropoda; order Neogastropoda; family Raphitomidae; genus Phymorhynchus; species Phymorhynchus buccinoides. Next base: position 8,957,972 of record CM065681.1, on the reverse strand, counting down.
GTGTGTGTGTGTGCTTTTTGTCCTTTCGGGTAGGTGACCTTCGGTCAGATACATTGAAAACTAATCCCGATGATATTTAGTAAGAATGAAAATTGGTGGGTTTTTGGTTCTGATGATGATAATGGAGTATTAGGCCGTGTACACACATAAGCGGATATTCCATGCGGAAACCCGTGCGCAATCCATAA
>CM065681.1:8930284-8945284 GCA_017654935.2 Phymorhynchus buccinoides | reverse complement strand
AGAGAGAGAGAGAGGGGAGGGGGAGGGGGAGGGGGAGGGGAGGGGAGGGGGGGAGGGGGGAGGGGAGAGGGAGAGGGAGGGAGGGAGAGGGAGAGGGAGAGGGAGGGAGGGAGGGAGGGAGGGAGGGAGGGAGGGAGGGAGGGAGGGAGGGAGGAGAGAGAGAGAGAGAGAGAGAGAGAGAGAGAGAGAGAGAGAGGCAGATTGGTAAAATAAAAAGAGACGTACACGTACAGATACTTAGAGGAAAAGAAATGTAAAGTTGGAGAGGAAGGGGAGGGGGAAGGACAAAGAAGAGAACTGAGATACAGAGATGAAAAATGGAGAAGACAGATGGATTTATGGAAGCCTCTTTGCAGTTTCACACATGCTTGAAGATCAGTATTCATATTCTACCCAAAAGGGATTTCCATTTCCTTTGTATTCGAAACGTTCTGCGCAAGGATGAATAGTAGTAGTAGTAGTAGGAGTAGGAGGAGTAGGAGTAGGAGGAGGAGGAGGAGCAGGAGGACAGTAATAAATTTTGAAGCCTGTTTCTTTCTATTGCATATTATTGTTGAAATATGATTAAGACAGCCAAAGCTTTGTTGGTTTGGTTTGTGTGCGCGCGCAAAGTGACTGTAAGCAGAAGTAGAACTGGGGTTGATACCCGTTATTACCAGATCGCCAGGCTGAACATGATTCATTGTCCATCAGGCGAAGAAGCACCTAATTGCTTGCAGATTGATGTTAGCCTCATAAGTATGCAGCCTTTAACCCTTTCACCGCCAAAGTCGCATTTTAGCACCACAGTGATTTAACACCTATGTCACTAAAAGGCATCAAATTGGGGTCTATTATCCAAAGACCCTATTGTCTTAGTTTGGGGAAGTAAGGATAGACCTTATTTTATTATATGTCACAGAAGAATCCCCAATACTGCAGATGGATTTGTTCTGTACCCAGGTAAATTTAATGGACATTTTGCCTGAAATATGGCTGGCGGTAAAAGGGTTAACCTGATTTGAGGCTTTTTGATGGCCCGAGAGGTCATTTGTGAGATAAAAAAGAGACCAACTGAGTATAGAAATACTTCTTATGAGTGAATACAAATGAACTGAATATGTACATTTTAATTCTAATGCTGTTTTGAAGGCTTAAATGACAAAAGGAGTCAGTTTCAGGGGGCTTCATTCAGCCTTTTTTAATGTATCTGCTCTTCAGCCTAAATCATACTTTACCAATCTCATGCTATACTATGGGTCAGGTGTAAAGGGAGAATGAGAGGAGTATGGTGATTTGAGTTTCTACAGCAATAGAAATAATCTTCTTACTCAGGTCTTCTCAGGCGAAATACTATGAGGCATTTTCGCTGTCTGTTAGTGGGGCAACCCGAGGGGCTAAGTTGGCATGCATGTGGGAACTCTCCCCAACGCCCACAGAGTGTGTGGATGTCACTTAGGCAAGGTGTCTCCGCTGTCAACTAATTTCCACCCAGCTTTTCAGAATAGCTGTTGATATTTTCTTTTACGCCTCGCGTTCAGAAATCGGACATGACTGATGAGCACGCGTCCCGGCTTGTTGATGAAATTGCTGAAGGTCTCCATACACGTTAACACGTTTCCACTCTTTCCCCGTGGAAACAGTGGTATGCATGACATCAGGCATGGTAATCTTCAGAGAATTATCTGAATTCAGCGAAAAGCGAATGCAATGTCTGATGGGGTTTTAAGCTTGAGGAGATGCCCTTTTCAGAATCGTTAACAGTTTTGTATCATATAGTAAAAAGTCTAGTGTCCGTGTGTGTGTGTGTGTGTGTGTGTGTGTGTGTGTGTGTGTGTGTGTGTGTGTGTGTGTGTGTGTGTGTGTCTGAAACACAAAACGGGCCTTATACCTTCGCCGTTTTTCGACCGAATCGCTTCAAATTTGCTATGAGCCCTAATGGGGCGATGGCAACGGCAACCGAGGCGGCCGTGTCATTTGCGCGGTTTGGCAAATGCGCGAAACGCGTATCCGCCGGCCTTTCGGCGCCCGTATCTCCGGTATTTCTGGACGGATTGCCTTCGAATGTGGAAGGTAGATGACTGGGGACAGTGACTATCCGTGTGCCAAACCGGAAGCGAATCGATTTAGAAATGCGCGCGATATACACCGCTTAACCTTTTCACAAATAACTCCGCCGTTTCTTAACCGAATCGCTTCCAATTTGCTGTCAGGCTTGCTGTAGCTGGGGCAAAGCCAGGCAGCAAATGTGAAGAGAATCGGGAGAGCGCGTCACTCTCAGAGCAGCGCCAACGGGAAACGGGGCCTTATAACTCCGCCGTTTCTTAACCCAATCCCTTCAAATTTGCTATACTCAGCATTACCAGTACTTGGCGTTACCGTTACTAGGCGTTGCCCTTACTAGGGAGAGCGCGTCACTCTCAGAGCAGCGCCAACGGGAAACGGGGCCTTATAACTCCGCCGTTTCTTAACCGAATCGCTTCAAATTTGCTGTACTCAGCGATACCAGTACTTGGCGTTACCGTTACTAGGCGTTACCGTTACTCGGAGTTGCGCTAGTATTTCATTATTTGTCCTCAAGAGCAATTGCCCCCTGATCACCATAAAGAGCTCTCTACCCATTGAGACCACCATTAAACAACGTTTCCTGAAACCCCAAATATTTTGAGAGAAAAATGCTTTTCCTCCATTATCATGCCTGGACATCAGATTAATTACTAGCATGTGACTGTGTTGCCATGGGGAAAGAGTGAAACATAGTTGCCAAAGTCAACTTTGACCATTATTGCAACTGTAGTGAGACCATTAGGGAGGAAGGAAGGTGACTGTCCGCCTGACGGACAACTTGCCGCTCAAAGACTGATTGATGTGTGGTTTAATGGCCTACTACACTACATACGATTCGCTGTCAGTGCGATGCGATTGTGACGATGCGAGTCACGAATCACGTGAAATACTTCCGTCTGATAATTCTGCTATATACTCACGTACACCCAATACATGAATTTCGCGTGAATGATATCCGATAATCGTCACAATCGCATCGCATTGACAACGAATCGTATGCAGTGTAGCAGGCCCTTTGCCCACAGTTTGTCCTGGTTGGTTTGGTGAGGAATGGTGTGTGTGTGTGTGTGTGTGTGTGTGTGTGTGTGTGTGTGTGTGTGTGTGTGTGTGTGTGTGTGTGTGTGTGTGTGTGTGTGTGTTTGGGGGTTGGGGAGGGGTGGTGGTGGTTAGTAATTCACGATCATAAATCCTTACACCCAATAAACGGCTAATCTCTTGTTCAGTCTGCGCGCTAGTAGATTACTTTACCAGGGCAAACTTCCCCCCCCTATCTCTGTGTCATTGGCCCTTCAACACGCTTCCTCTTTGTCAGTCTGTTTCTCTCTCTCTGTTATCCGTCTGTCTTGGTCTCTCTCTGTGTTTGTCTCAGTCTGTTATCTGTCTGTCTTGGTTTGTCTCTGTGTTTGTCTCAGTCTGTGATCTGTCTGTCTCGGTCTCTCTCTGTGTTTGTCTCAGTCTGTGATCTGTGTGTCTTGGTCTCTCTCTGTGTTTGTCTCTCTCTGTGTTCTCTCTGTGTTTGTCTCTCTCTCTGTTATCTGTCTGTCTTGGTCTCTCTCTGTGTTTGTCTCTCTCTGTGTTCTCTGTGTGTTTGTCTCTCTGTGTTACCTGTCTGTCTTGGTCTCTCTCTGTGTTTGTCTCAGTCTGTTATCTGTCTGTCTTGGTCTCTCTCTGTGTTTGTCTCTCTCTGTGTTATATGTCTGTCTTGGTCACTCTCTGTGTTTGTCTCTCTCTCTGTTATCTGTCTGTCTTGGTCTCTCTGTGTTTGTCTCAGTCTGTTTTCTTTTTGTCTCAGTCTCTGTTTCTCAGTTTATGTCTCTGTCTCCCTGTCCGTGTCTCTGCTCTGTCTCTGTCCCTCTCTCTGCCTCCCTTTTGAATGCCTTTTCTCTAGCGTGGTTCATGTTGCCAGTACAATGATCCTAATGGCCCATCACACCAACAACCAAGTAACCAACTGACTGCTAACGGAAGCAAAGGAATGAGCTGTTCGGTTATGACGTCTGCGTCAAAGAATCTGTCATATTATTAATGCCAAAGGCAAGGCCAATTTCCCAATAATGTCCATTCGTACACCACTGTATGAGCCTGCCCTTTCCTTCTGCTCTCTACCACAGTCTCCACATTTTTGTTCTCTTTCTGTCTCTCTGCCTCTGTCGGTCTGCCTGTCTCTCTCTTATTATTATTATTATTATTATTATTATTATTATTATTATTATTATTATTATTGCGTTGTTGTTGATTATTGATGATTGATTGATTGAGCTACTTGTTTGTTTATTTGTATTTTTGTTTCCCCTCCTCCCCCCCCCCCCCTCCCCCCCCCCCCCTTTTTAGAGGACCTGATGAAAAGAAGTATTTTTGCTCGTTCAGTTATCCTCATTAAACATTTCAAGTTCACGTTCAAGTTTCTCTCTCTCTCTCTCTCTCTCTCTCTCTCTCTCTCTCTCTCTCTCTCTCTCTCTCTCTCTCTCTCTCTCTCTCTCTCTCTCTCTCTCTCTCTCTCTCTCTCTCTCTCTCTCTCTCTCTCTCTCTCTCTCTCTCTCTCTCTCTCTCTCTCTCTCTCTCTCCCCCCCCCCCTTAATGTGACCTGAAGCATAGATTATTAAAGACGTCTGTGCCATTGGAAAAAAAATCTGTGACTTATAATATTTTTCATTTGTATTATTATTCTTTTTATTCTTTTTGTGCGCGATTATTACAGACATTCGTCCCTTTTGAATCATTACTGTTATTATTTTCTGGCCTCCTCGTTTAGAACGTTCACTCATCGTTAGCGTTGTGACATTTATAATTTGTCATGCGTTTACATCACCTTTAAAAAACCAGCAAAAATGTTTTTTGTTCTGCTGCTTTCTATCCCTTTGTCTTTCTTTGTTGGCCAGGTTATGATGGTTGTGATGACAACGGTAATAACATTTAAAATTGAACAGGATTTCTTTTATATTAAAAGCGAACATTTTTTTAAATTACAATTGAAATGTTAAATTTGATTTACAATGAGAGAGAGAGAGAGAGAGAGAGAGAGAGAGAGAGAGAGAGAGAGAGAGAGAGAGAGAGAGAGAGAGAGAGAGTTCACACACAAGGTTTACTGATCCAGGCCTTCTGCCCATGTCAGAGGCGAGGGGGTTACAAAAGGAAAAACAACAATGACAACAAATCACCAGCACAAAGAACTCCATTAGAGAGATGGAGAGAGAGAGAGAGAGAGAGAGAGAGAGAGAGAGAGAGAGAGAGAGAGAGAGAGAGAGAGAGAGAGAGAGAGAGAGAGAGAGAGAGAGAGAGAGAGAGAGAGAGAGAGCGAGAGAGAGAGAGAGAGAGATAGAGATAGAGATAGAGAGAGAGAGAGAGAGAGAGACAGACAGACCGACAGACGGAAAAGAAGGAGAGCGCTCATATCAAGACAAGTGGGTCGTTTTATTTGTAAAGGATTAGACTGGATACATACTTTGTTATAATTACTAGAAGGGACAATGGTTTCACGCGTGATCAAGCTGAGGACAGTTTCCAGTCTGGCAATGGAAGAGACAGACCGAGAGATTGACAGACTGTACTGGAACTAAAAGACAGACAAGAGAGAGAGGAGAGGCACAGTAAACAGCACAGGAACACTGTGTTGTTCTCTTCAGGGTTTTGAGGGTCCTCTGGACCTACTTAGGAATGGGTTGACAATGGGTGTGTGGATTGTATTGAGGTAAAAAGAAAAGAAAAAAGAAGCCTTCCCTTGTGCGTTAGAAATTGGCGATTTTCGATGGATACTTGCTTCAATCACGTCCTTTCTATACATTCTGGAAAGTATGTTTGTTTTTATTCTGCTCTCGTGCCCCCCTCCCACCTTGTTATAATGGTTAAAGGTTTGCTTTCAAAGCTGGCATCACGAGGTTTTGAAATCATTTAATAAAAAGGCAAGTGTGTGTCTGTGTGTGTGCCTGAAACACAAAACGGGCCTTATTAAACTCCGCCGTGTTTCGACCGAATCGCTTCCAATTTGCTGTCAGGCTTGCTGTGGTCGGGGCAAAGCCTGGCAGCAAATTTGAAGAGAATCGGGAGAGCGCGTCACTCTCAGAGCAGCGCCAACGGGAAACGGGGCCTTATAACTCCGCCGTTTCTTAACTGAATCGCTTCAAATTTGCTGTCAGGCTTGCTGTGGCCGGGACAAAGCCTGGCAGCAAATATGAAGAGAATCGGGAGAGCGCGTCATTTGTCCTTTTTTATTTCTCTTATAAGTAATGTGAGATTACAAAACACATACACACACATACATGCACGCACGCACACATACACACACATACACGCGCGTACGCACGTACACACACACACACACACGCGCGCGCGCGCGAAGTCATTTGTCATTTGTCATTTCTCTTATAAGTAATGTGAGATTACAAAACACATACACACACATACACGCACACACATACACACACACATACACGCGCATACGCACTCACACACACACACACGCGCGCGCGCGCGGGCGCACACACACTCACACAGAGAGAGAGAGGGGGAGAGAGAGAGAGAGAGACAGAGAGAGACAGAGAGAGATTCTAGTCGGAAATGGCGGTTGGCTGGACCGGAAGCGACGGACGTACGGAAATGACAGATGGGAAGGGTATCACCATGCCCCAGTATGGCAGCCAATGGTAGCGGCTGTACCTTTTTTGTTCGTTCGTCATCACTTGTATTCTTTTCCACGATTGGTTGGTTACTTAACTGCGTTTCCTGGGCTTCCGGTGGTTGGCAATGAAACAATAAGCTGGCACCATCCATTTCTGAGTTACCCTTTTCCATGTAACAAACAGCAAGAATTTCTCTCTCTCTCTCTCTCTCTCTCTCTCTCTCTCTCTCTCTCTCTCTCTCGCTCTATCTGTCTCTCTCTCTCTCTCTCTCTCTCTCTCTCTCTCGCTCTCTCTCTCTCTCTCTCTCTCTCTCTCTCTCTCTCTCTCTCTCTCTCTCTCTCTCTCTCTCTCTCTCTCCCTCTCTCTCTGTGTGAGTGTGTGTGCGCCCGCGCGCGCGTGTGTCTGTCTGTCTCTCTGTCTCTGTCTGTCTGTCTCTCTCTCTCTGTCTGTCTGTCTCTCTCTCTCTCTCTCTCTCTCTCTCTCTCTCTCTCTCTCTCTCTCTCTCTCTCTCTCTCTCTCTCTCTCTCTCTCTCTCTCTCCTTTAAAAAGAATGTGTTGAGGTTCTCTCCCCTCCTTATCTCTCTCAGAATGCAATTTAGAATCGCGATACATATGTGCTTTAATTTTAATTATTGATAGTTCACATAGAAAAGGAAGCTTGAGTTAAAAAAAAAAAATTAATTCTAAGGGAACTGATGTGAATATATTTTACGTGTCCTATCATTTTCTCTACCTTCTCTCTCTCAGTCTTCAGCGACAATTCATAGCGAAAGAAGCTTGAGTGGGCCTAAATCCTGTTTTGTATTTCCATTATATTTTATATGAAAAGGAGCTTATATGGACAGGGAACCTTTTTAAACACTGATGATCCCCGCGATTTAAAAACAAATGTTGCCCCCTTTTTCTTTTCGTGTTCTGAATCTTTGAAGGCAATCGATATTTTTATTTTTGAGTATGAGAAAATTAATTACCAAGATTAAAAAATCCACCTGATTGATAACTATTGTAAACCGAAACGTATGTTTTTAATACAAAAGTTTACATAAAAATTATGTTATAGAATGAAACTTTCATTTGACATGGCGGTATAACGTTTTCTGATCGATAGTCTTAACAGTTCTGGCCTCTCTGAAAGAATAGCGTATTTATGATGATGGTTTTAAGAATGGCGGTATGAAAACGACGACGTTCATTATGTCCAGTAGAAATAGTTCCCTCATCTTCTGGAGGTCCTGTGCTAGTAATTTCCCCTAGTCTATCACTCTCTTTGACTCTGCCTTTTCTCTTCTTTTTGCTTTCTGGCGTCTACTTCTTTCTGCCTTATTGGTCCAATATCCTGCATGTTCTATAAAACCCTTCCACGTTTTTCCTTTTTGCAATTTATGACATGCCAGTTTTTAAAAAATATTTATTGTACACTGGCTTCCAGACTTACGCACTTGAGTGGGCACCTGCTGTCCATTCTGCAGTGCATATTTGCCTATATGGCCTTTTTATGTATATTAACGTACTAGTATGTATTTATTATCCTTTTTTTAAACTGTTTTTTTAAAACCTGGACTCTATAAATAGAGCGGAATGCCTTACGCTTCCAACATTGGCTGTAATTATGAGCTATAGGATACAATGATGAAGGCGTCATGTTGTGAATTGTACATGTTTTTATGTTTCCAGGTTTTTTAACGTTGTTTTTGTTTGTAAAGTACATACATGTAGGATGTCTTTGACGTGTTCGATGTTTACTGTGGTGACAGCCCTGAGAAAACCATTGCAGTTGACGGGACTATAAGCAATGTAAATTAAAATAATAATAAATAAATAATAATTAATAATGCTTATATAGCGCATAATCTTGCTAAGCAACTCAATGCGCTTTTTCACTCACCACTCGTACAAACATTTCTAACAGACTGGTTCACGCATCCTCACCATACATCTCTATGAAAATGAATGCATTAGAGAAAAATAAATAAACGTTGATTATGTCTCGGATTGGTTAAGTTGCAGTTTAGCTACCCCTCACATGTTCGCGGCTTTCAGTCTCACAGTATCCTCATTTTGATGTTGATGACGTCTCCATTGACGATGACGATGACGAAGATGACGCACGGCAGAACAAGATCAACGACATTGACGTTGATGATGACGATAACGGTAACATAGACGACGATGATGGAAGGTGATGATGATTGAGGTTTGATGGCTCTGATGACGAAGATGACGCACGGCAGAAAAAGATCAACGACATTGACGACTAGGATGTTGATGATGACGATACCGGTAACATAGACGACGACGATGGAAGGTGATGATGATTGAGGTTCGATGGCTCTGATGGTGGTTTGTTTTTGGTGAGAACCATTATAAAGGCTGATGGTGTGACCAGCGATCGTAAAGAGGCAGAAAAGAGGACTCCCATTAGTCTCTCCTCTCCAATCGCTCTTTTTCTACTCCCAGGACTGTTCAGAACAGGGGTGCTTTGTAACCCAAAGGAATTCTCTGGCTTTCATTCCCTCTGCGTGTCTGTATTTTGACAGAAATGTGTTTGCACAGATTGTGATAGGGATGACATTTTTTATATTTCTGGAATGTGTCCAAGCAATTAATGTCTTTGTTTGTATTTTAAAAAAACCCTGAATATTGAATATTAACTGCTTTCTTAACCAAATGAGATGTTCTGTTGATTTTATAATCGATGTTTTTCTATGGGCATGAAAACCCAACGTGGGTATGTGTTGAGTGGTTTTTTTTGTCCGTTATACACTATGGGCAACAATTTAAGTTCACCTATATTAGTGTAAGTCGTCATACATGTTTAAAAAAATATATATAGTTTGAAATTTGAATTGATGCCAACTTGTTTAAAAACGAACGTTTAGAAACCGAATTTTATCCCCAACTTTACTTTGTAAACACGCCGATTTCTTTAAAAAGCAAAACAAATTTCTTTCCCATCTCATTACAACAAAAACAACAACTTTGCGACTGCAGCAATAGCCTGTATTTTGTCCTTGTCTTTCTGTTTAGTGGGCTATTGCAGATAGGCAAATGCGCTTCCCTCTTTGTTCTTTCTCTTCCTCATTCTTCTTATTCTGCGTTCCTAGGCCATATAGCCATAATGGGTAAGGTACGTATATGTCCGGTTTTCAGTTTTCACTGGTCTCCCCCGCTACGTAGAGCCAACACTTTCGGATTTCGGAGGAGCTCGAAACAAACAGATTATTTGGAAGATTGTTTTTGGAGAAAAGGCAGGAGAATGGGCCAATAAGGCAGAAAGATTGTACATGACAGAAAGCTAAGGGAAAAGGCAGAGTTAAAGAGAGTGGCAGATTAGGGGAAGTTACAAGCACAGAACTTCCAGAAGGTGAGGGAACTATTTTTGTTATGAAAGACCCCCCGGTATCCCCACGGGAGTCTTCCTCTTTCAATGTAGCTGGCTGCTTCTAAACGGTGGGAAAGTTCGCTGGATGGGCACAGTACATTATGTTAGCCGTTCAAGGGAACCGCAATCTATAGCTGTTAATGTGCTGCTGGCCATTTTGGGGTTGTAGAACATAATGGACGATTACCTGGGATGATGATTTATGAGAGGGAACAATTAGAGTTAGAGAGAGAGAGAGAGAGAGAGAGAGAGAGAGAGAGAGAGAGAGAGAGAGAGAGAGAGAGAGAGAGAGAGAGAGAGAGAGAGAGAGAGAGAGAGAGAGAGAGAGAGAGAGAGAGAGAGTCGACATATGCACTTTAGCAGGCATGTACAAACGCGCGCGCACGTACACACTCACTGTGAGACAGACAGTCAGACACAGACATACACAGACATACAGTCAGACAGACATTATCTGTCTGTCTGTCTCTCTCTCACACACACACACATACACACACACACACACACACACACACACACACACACACACACACACACACACACACACACACACACACACACACACACACACACACACACACACACACACACACACACACACACACACACACACACACACGAACGCACACACGTACGCACGCACGCACACACACGCGCGCGCGCATACACACACACACACAATCACAATCTATTTTGGTAAGTAAATGTGATGTTTTAAATGTTTCGTTGTTGATGTTGATGTATATATTGTACATAATATGCTATTCGCCCAGTCCCCATCCTTCTTCCTGTTTTTTGTGTGGAATATTTGCTTGTTTCTTTAATTAATTGTTTACTTGTTTATTTTCCTTTTCTTGTTCGCGACTTTGGAATGTTTAGTTTTTTGTGTTTTTTTTACATCATTTTTGTATGGATGGCTTGTTGGAAAAAAGCAGCATGTTTTTGCTTATACAATGTTCCCATCTGGAAATCAAATTTTGACTTGACTTGACTTGACTTGACACACACAGTGACAGACAGACAGACACACAGACAGACACACACAGACACACACACGCGCGCACGCGTACTGTGTGAAGTGACAGATGGAGACCAATCCAACTGACCACTGCAGTGATAAGCACTGTCGGTGTCCCCTCTCTGTCCTCTCTCATTTGCGCCCCCCCCCCCCCCCCCCCCCCTCGGACAGTACGAGGGGGCAGAGTGTGAGCAATCGCCATCATCAGTTCAGCCTCGTCTCTGTCGTATCTGTCCCGTCCCCGTCTCTATGTGTCCCCGTCTCTATGTGTGTCACTTTCATTGTGTCCCCGTCTCTATGTGTCGTCCCGTCTCTTCATTGTGTCCCCGTCTCTATGTGTCCTCGTCTCATTCATTGTGTCCCCGTCTCTGTATGTCACTCCCATTGGACCCCCATCTCTATGTATGTCCCCGTCTCCCGTCTCTGTGTGTCCCCGTCTCTGTGTGTCCCCCCGTCTCTGTCTCTGTGTCCCCGTCTCTATGTGTCCCCATCTCTATATGGCACGCTCGGCCTCATTGTGCCCTCGTCTCTGTGTCCCTGTCTCTATGATTCCCTGCCTCTATGTACTCCCGTCTCTGTGTGTCCCCCGTCTGTATATGTCACTCATTGTGCCCCCGTCTCTATGTGTCCCCGTCTCTAGGTATCACCCTCATTGTGTCCCCGTCTCTATATGAATGCCCCCGTCTCTATGTTCCCCGTCTCATTGTGTGCCCCCCGTCTCTATATGTCACCTCTCATTGTGCCCCCGTCTTATCTATGTGTCTCCCCGTCTCTATATGTCACTCTCGTTATGCCCCCCGTCGTCTCTATATGACACTCTCATTGTGCCCCCGTCTCTATATGACACTCATTGTGCCCCCGTCTCTATATGACACTCTCATTGTGCCCCCGTCTCTATATGACACTCTCATTGTGCCCCCGTCTCGTGACACTCTCATTGTGCCCCCGTCTCTATATGACACTCTCATTGTGCCCCCGTCTCATTGTGCCCACTCCGTCGTCTATATGACACTCATTGTGCCCCCGTCTCTATATCTCATTGTGCCCCCGTCTCTATATGACACTCTCATTGTGCCCCCGTCTCTATATGACACTCTCATTGTGTCTCCCCCGTCGTCTCTATATGACATTGTGCCCCCGTCTCTATATCACTCTCATTGTGCCCCCGTCTCTATATGACACTCTCATTGTGCCCCCGTCTCTATATGTCACTCTCATTGTGCCCCCGTCTCTTGTGACACTCTCATTGTGCCCCCGTCTCTGACTCTCATTATGACACTCTCATTGTGTCTCTATATGACACTCTCATTGTGCCCCGTCTCTATATGTCACTCTCATTGTGCCCCCGTCTTCTATGTGTCCCCGTCTCTATATGTCACTCTCACTCTCGTTATGCCCCCCCGTCTCTATATGACACTCTCAAAGTCATTGTGCCCCCGTCTCTATATGACACTCTCATTGTGCCCCCGTTTCTCATTGTGCCCCCGTCTCTATATGTCACTCTCATTGTGCCCCCGTCTCATTGTGCCCCCGTCTCTATATGTCACTCTCATTGTGCCCCCGTCTCTATTATGTCCCCGTCTCTATATGTCACGTCTCATTGTGCCCCAGTTTCTATTATGTCCCCCCGTGCTCTATATATGTCACTCTCAGTGTGTTTCTATTGTGTCCCCGTCTCTATATGTCACTCTCATTGTGTGTCCCCGTCTCTATATGTCACTCTCATTGTGCCCCTATTATGTCCCCGTCTCTATATGTCTCTATTATGTCCCCGTCTCTATATGTCACTCTCATTGTGCCCCAGTTTCTATTATGTCCCCTCTCATGTGCCCCAGTTTCCCGTTTCTATGTGTCCCCGTCTCTATATGTCACTCTCATTGTCTCTATTATGTCCCCGTCTCTATATGTGTGACCCCATTGTGCCCCAGTTTCTATTATGTCCCCGTCTCTATATGTCACTCTCATTGTCTCAGTGTGTCACTCTCATTGTGCCCCGTTTCTATGTGTCCCCGTCTCTATATGTCACTCTCATTGTGCCCCTGTTTCTATTATGTCCCCGTCTCTATATGTCACTCTCTGCCCCCTATGTGTCCCCCTGTATATATTATGTCCCCGTCTCTATATGTCACTCTCAGTGTGGCCCCGTTTCTATTATGTCCCCGTCTCTATATGTCACTCTCCGTCTCTATATGTGTGCCCCTGTATCTATTATGTCCCCGTTTCTATGTGTCCCCGTCTCTATATGTCACTCTCATTGTGCCCCTGTGCCCCTGTATCTATTATGTCCCCGTCTCTATATGTCACTCTCCTTGTGCCCCTGTATATATTATGTCCCCGTCTCTATATGTCACTCTCAGTGTGGCCCCGTTTCTATGTGTCCCCGTCTCCATGCGCTTCCCGTCTTTACATGTTCCCTCGGGTTACCGTTAGGTATGGTTTGGTTTGGGATAGGGTTATGCTTTGCTTAGGATACATGTAGAGACGGAGAGCCTTCTTGTGACAATACTTTCTAGACTTTGCCCGAGAAGAATGATAATGTATTCTGGCACAGCTTTTCAATTATGCAAAAAAAAACACCGAACCGAACAAACAAACAAACAAACAAACAACAACAAAGAAAACCGTCCATGATATTTTGAGATTGTAGCAGTCCAGATACGGATGGTTATTGTGGGCCATTGGCTTCCAAGTAGCTGGAAGTGACTGAAATTAAGCAAGCACGTAGGACGGTGACCACTGATGAACAGATTACGGGGCCGGCGCCAGAGGGCAGAGGGTTTGGCAGCGGGTCATCCCATTGACCAGTGACTTCTATTGACCTCTGGTCATTCAGGCGATCAGTGATGACGGACCGATCACGGGCTTTGATTGATAAGGGCAATTAACGCGGTCAAGTTGTGTTCTCAGTCAGCAACTCCTTTCTTTATTTAAATCGTCTGAAACATGAAAGGGACCAGGCAGAGTGTCACCAGAAGTCGTCTTAGTCTTCTTCTTCTTCTTCTTCTTCTTCTTCTTCTTCTTCTTCGTCGTCGTCATCGTCGTCGTCGTCTTCTTATTTTTCTTCTTCTTCTTCTTTGGTGGAGACCAACTTCAAAATATTCTTTTCAAAATAGAAGTAAATGCTCACGCTTGAGATGTTGAGAGAGAGAGAGAGAGAGAGAGAGAGGGGGAGAGAGAGAGAGAGAGGGAGGGAGAGAGAGAGAGAGAGAGAGAGGGAGAGAGAAGTGGGTGGGAGTGAGGTAGGTGGGGGGGAGGGATAGAGAAGTAGGGCAAGGAATAAAGTGGTTCAGTTAAGTGCATTGTCTGTTAAACTGGCCCTTTGTTTATTCTCTCAGCGCAGTATCGATACGGTTGATGATGATGAAGAAGATGACCATGATGTTAATGACAACGACGGGGTTATCAGTGTCCGATGATGCTCTTGTTAAATTTCAAAGCGACGAGAATGTTCCCGAAAAATAATTCACTCTGCCTTCTAAGGATGCCTCTTATCGATTGCCGACATTTTTGTCACCAGTTGGCGTGAGTAACAATCGAGCATTTCGCATCAATGTTTACCTACTTCGTATTGATTGCGAAGAAAACAGTTGGCACAGTTGAGTTTTCCTACCTTTTCCCTTTTTGACCATTAAGCTTCGAGTGGAGCAAGGCGAAAACGCGTCATGCTATAGTCTCAATGTGTGGTTCTAGTTGTTGGACAAGTTTGAAGTTTGTGTATGTTTATGTATGTTCATGCTTGTTGTAGTTCTTGCTCAGTCTAAATAATAATGATACTAACAAGATGAAAAATTGTCAACCTGTCAACTTTGTTTGCTGTCTTCACTTCATGACTAAGTGCCTAAGGCACGAAACGTTGGAGTTTTCCCTTTCACAGGTACCTTGTTTTCTTTAACTACCATTTTTACAATGACTAGCGCAACTCCGAGTACCGGTAACGC
>CM065681.1:8895284-8917784 GCA_017654935.2 Phymorhynchus buccinoides | reverse complement strand
TAACGCCGAGTACAGCAAATTTGAAGCGATTCGGTTAAGAAACGGCGGAGTTATAAGGCCCCGTTTCCCGTTGGCGCTGCTCTGAGAGTGACTCGCTCTCCCGATTCTCTTCCAATTTGCTGCCATAGCAAGCCTGACTGCAAATTTGAGGCGATTCGGTTAAGAAACGGCGGAGTTATTCGTGAAAAGGTGAAGCGGCGTCTAGTGCAGGCGTTTCTGAACCGATTCGCTTCCGGTTTGGCACACCGATAGTCACCGTCCCCGGTCATCTACCTGCCAAATTTGAAGGCAATCGGTCCAGAAATGCTAGAGATACGGGCGCCGAGAGGCCAGCGGATGCGCGTTTCGCGCATTTGCGAAACCGCACAAATGATACGGCCGTCTCGGTTGCCGTTGCCATCGCCCCGTTAGGGCTCACAGCAAATTTGAAGCGATTCGGTCGAAAAACGGCGGAGTTATAAGGCCCGTTTCGTGTTTCAGACACACACACACACACACACACACACACACACACACACACACACACACACACACACACACACACACACACACACACACACACACACACACACACACACACACGGACAGTTGGCTTTTTACTATATGATGATGATGATCATCACCCGTATACATATTCATATGGGGCTATGGGTGTCGGAAGTGTGATCTCTCTCTCTCTCTCTCTCTCTCTCTCGTTACGTTTTCCTCTCTCTCTCTCTCTCTCTGCCTCTCTCTCTCTCTCTCTCTCTCTCTCTCTCTCTCTCTCTCCCTCCCCACCCCTCTATCTCACTCTCTCGTTCCCTCCCCCCCCCCTCTCTCTCTCTCTCTCTCTCTCTCTCTCTCTCTCTCTCTCTCTCTCTCTCTCTCTCTCTCTCTCTCTCTCTCTCTCTCTGGTTGTCCAAAGTCAGTGTACTTTACCTTTCCAAGATCTCTCTCGTCATCCCCCCTCTCTCTCATCTTAAAGACCCACCGACCCACCACGATTAAGTCCCTTGTTTTGAGGCTGCTCTTTAAAATGATTTGTCGTTTTCAATTTGGGGGCATTTGTATGGGAGTCAAACCTGGTCAAAACAAGATTTCTTACGAGCTATAAGAGGGAAAACACGTGAAACACGTGATTTTGACACGTAATCTGGTGGATCTTTAAACCCTTCATACTATTGCGTGTTCCCCAGAGGAACGCTGAGGTCAATCAGCGCGATTGAGAGGAGAGTGGTGGTCAGTCGACAGTGGCCCTGACTGACCAGAGGCGATTATCATTACTAACTGTATTATGGTTGTGTGTATGCCAGTCATTCGCGTCCGACCATGACTACCAGAGGGGGCAGATACTATTCTGGCGGGCTGGGCGATAATTTGTTTATAGTGGAGATGCCTTGCCCAGGGTACATCCACTCTCTCGGCCAAAGGGATTCGAGGACAGAGTTCCTACCCCTGCAGAAAGGCACTGACAGCTATTACATGGACTGTGTCTCCAGTACTTCTTGTACTCTTTTAAGTTCTATAAGAAGGTGTTTATTTTTGCTAGTCGGCTGACTAGCCAGTTAATGTTTTCTCTGCTGTCTGGTTGTTCCTGGCTGACTATGTGTGTCTGGCTGGCTATCTATGTTTGTCACACCACGATAGCGTTTGAACGGAGAGAGATAGGACCCTGAATGTTAGTATGCTGTAGGTAGTTAGGATATCTAGGACAAGTGCGAAAGTGAAGGTCATTGGTCAAAGGGCAAGGTCACTGGAGCCGAAAAATGCTGTTGTGTGGCTGGTGATCTAGCGCTTACACGCTGTAGTTTTTGTTGTGCTTTATGCTTAATAATATTAATAATAATAATAATAATGATAACAATCTTCATTTCTATATAGCTTATTCTCCAGTTGGGGCTCTAGGCGCTTCACAATAATAATATATCTGTAAGAAGCCGTTTTTTGTTGTTGAACTGTTATGTTCCACGGACTGGGAATACATTGGAGGAAGGGGGTGGGGGGGTCTTGCGTTGCTCTGCTTCTCGGTATTGGGAGATGGGTGGGTGCGCAAGCGTTCGCGTGCGCCTGCTTTTATTGGAGGCTGCCAAGCAGCCTCCCTATTAATTTCGGGAAGGGGATCACGTGACTTTTGCCTGTGAAGATCACGTGATTTGGGTCCAGTTCCATGGTCCATGGATGAGCACGTGACCTGCTGGGCGCATCAGAGTTGTCTTCCCTTTGTCATTGAAGTTGTCTGCCCTTTTTAATTGAGCGTGCGACTCTACATGTAATGTAGGTCCGTGGGTGCGACGCGCTGGTGGATCATTGAGAACCTCATGAATATGCATCAGCCTAACAGACTGGTGACCAGAACATGTTAACCGACAGAGTTAGGCTGTGACTGCGTCAATCTCTCTCTCTCTCTCTCTCTCTCTCTCTCTCTCTGTTTCTTTTTCTCTGCCTTGCGCGGCTTCCAATTTTGTTTCCACATGCTATCTCTTTTTGTCTCTGTCTTTTGCCCTGCCTTTTCCTGCCTCTCTCCCTGCTCTCTGTCTCTGTCTGTCTGTCTGCCTGTCTCTGTCTGTCTGATTGTCTCTCTCTCTCTCTCTGTCTCTCTCTCTCTCTCTCTCTCTCTCTCTCTCTCACACACACACACACACACACAAAGCAAAACAAAAGCATGTTATTGCTTACTCTATTACCCTCTATAAATAAAATTCATTCAATTCAATTCTCTCTCTCTCTCTCTCTCTCTCTCTCTCTCTCTCTCTCTCTCTCTCTCTCTCTCTCTCTCTCTCTCTCTTAACTAGGCTAGGCTAGTAGGGCCTAGTGCGTGCGTGCTTCCACCACACTTTCTTCACTGGAGTTGCTGTCGTCTGCTAAACCTCATTATTCTCTCTCTCTCTCTCTGTGCGTAAGCAGTCTTGCTTTCACTGGAGTTTGTGTCGTCTGCTTAAACTTGCATGTCCAAAAAAATATTATGCATAGCATACGAATAGCATGCAAAAAAATTGCAGAATTTTGAAAGCCAAACGATTTTACATTAAAGTTGTGTATTATTACGCTTCTGCAAAGAGAATTATGAAGAAAACAAATTTTGTGTTGTAAGAACGAGGCGTGAATTGTATGATGATAATACCCTTGACAGGGCCCATCCTCATTTTGGCATTTTTTAAAAAGTGTACAACCACCATTACTAAACCTTTGCAAAATCACAGAAGTGCATTGCTAAACTTTTGCAAAATCACAGCAAGTGCATTGTTAAAAATAAATAAAAGCTGCATTCATCATAAAAATGACAACAAAAATAATAAAAGGACTGCACACAACATTTTTACTCCTCGCCTTTTAGGCGGGAAAAACCTTTTCAGGGCCTCAAATGGCACACCGTTAAAGGGGCACCCTGACGGATGAGTTTTTGTAAGAAACACGCCGAGATCACCAGGAAAACACCCTTTACAGAGATTGCAACACTTACTTTTGCTCTGGTTTTCTATAAGTCAAATCGGCGATTCCTCTTTGGCGGAGGAGCAGGAAGTCAAATGCTTTCACTCAAAGAGAAGGCGAGCGCTGTCTCTTTTCTGATGGCTGCTAAATCGTTTGCACGAAAGTTTTGCAATACAAGCATTAAAAAAAAAAAAAATTAAGGTCAAGATGTGCCACCCCCCTGCATTTCTCGGTTAATTCCATTTTGCCGTTTTTGCCTTTCTTACTAAGCATAAAGCTGTATTTCATTAACCTTTTTTTTTTAGCTAATAACCTTTTTGGAATACTAACCCTATCCCATAACCCTAGGCCATTATCTAATAGGACCCCCCCCCCCCCCCCCCCCCCATGTACTGCAGTGTACGGCGTCATTTGTCACAGTCGTGGTTGATTGCGTTTTTCCGTTTTGTAGGGTTGGGTGGGTGGTAAGGTTAAGCTTAGGGCTAGGGTTAGGGCTAGGGTTAGTATTCCAAAAAGGTTATTAGCTAAAAAGGTTCATAAAATACAGCTTTATGTTTGGTAAGAAAGGCAAAAACGGAAAATTGCAAATTAACCGAGAAATGCAGGGGGGGGGGGGGGCACCTTTACCCGTTTATCTAAAGGAGTTTTACTCACAACAAAAGAACCAGATCCATTTTGTTTGTTACTGCACTACAAAAAAAGAAAACGCTTCAACCACAATAAGTGAACTTCACCCACCCAATCCAAAATGGCTTTTCTCCAGTATCTCTGCCAAAGAGGAATCACGCTGTTTTTACAGTTTAATTTCTAGGAAACCAGAGCAAAGTGAGTTTTCTGATCCTTGAAAAGGCTGTCTTTCTGGTGATCTCGACATGTTTCTTGCAAAAACTCATCCGTCAGGGTCCACCTTTAAACATTCTTGCTACCCCCCCCCCTCCCCCTCCCCGGTTGCCAATCGCTAACTATACTAAGCTACTGTCGGCCACGCTCCACCCCACCCCTTCACTGTCGTCTGCTTAAGCCTTTGCAAAATCACAGAAGTGCCTTGCCAAACTTGCTAAATCACAGCAAGTGCATTGTCAAAAAAAGATAAATTAAAAAATGCATTCATCATGATAATAACAAAAACAAAAGTAAAATGACTGCACACTTAACATTTTTATGTTTCGCCTTTTTGGCAGGAAAAACCTTTACAGGGCCTCAAAACAAAGCGAAATGTATCATGTCAAATGGATTTCATTTAGCAGACGATATTCTCTTGGGGGGGGGGGGGGGGGAGTATACTGTGAAGCAAAGCTGTTCGTTTTGCTACTGTAGCTCGGATATTCGGATATTAGAAACAACATTTTTTCTTTCTGTATTGCTTGGCATTGTAAATTCATCAAACCCTTTCTTTTGAAGAAATACTTACGGATGGACTTTACATTCTTCTATCCTCACGTTCATTTATCAGTTGACTATTCCTTGACCCCGCCCCCTTTCTTCTTCATCCGTGTGCATCACACGACCGTTGAGAGACTCATGAATATGCTTTAGCCTAGCAATCTGACCAAAAGCTATGGAAGCAGGGTAAGTCTCTATAGGCCTAGTACAAAGGTTAGCAGACGGACACAATCATTTGACAGTCAAAGATGAACATGAGCCAAGTTTGGTTCTTTTCAGTTTCATTCACACAACCGTAGGCTGAGCCTAACCATACTCTCGTTGTGTTTATGACTCTATCTCAAAAGTCAAAGTCTGGTTTCTCTCAGTTTCATGACAACAACCCTAGGCTGATCCTAGCCCTGTTCTCTTCAGACTCTCGATCTCAAAGTCTGATTCTTTTCAGGTTCATGACAACCCAAGGCTGATCCTAACCCTATCCTCATCGTGTTTATGATTCTCGATCTCAAAGTCTGGTTCTTTTCAGTTTAATGACAACAACCGTAGGCTGATCCTAACCCTATCCTCTTCGTACGACTCTCGATCTCGAAGTCTGTTTTTTCCCCAGTTTTATGACAATAACCCTAGGCTGATCCTGGCCCTATCCTATTCATTTGTATGGCTCTCAGTATCAAAGTCTGGTTCTTTACAGTTTCACAACTACCCTAGGCTGATCGTAACCATATCCTCTTCATGTTTATGACTCGATCTCAAAATCTGGTTTATTTCAGTTTCATGACAACATGTATAGGCTGATCCTAACCGTATCATATTCATGATTGCGACTCTCGATCTCAAAGTCTGTTTCTTTTTAGTTTCATGACAACTCTAAGCTGATCCTAACCCTATCCCCTACATTGTTTATGATTCTTAATCTCAAAGTCTGGTTCTTTTCAGTTTAATGACAACAACCCTAGGCTGATCCTAACCCTATCCTCTTCGTGTTTCGGTTCTCGATGTCAAAGTCTGGTTTCTTTTAGTTTCATGGCAATAACCCTAGGCTGATCCTAACCCAATCTTCTTTGTGTTTATGACTTGATCTCAAAGTCTGGTTCTTTTCAGTTTCGTTACAACAACCCTCCCTGTCAACAACTTAAGGCTGATACTACCCTTATTCTCTTCATGTTTATGACCATCAATCTCAAAGTCTGGCTTCTTTCAGCTTCATGACAATAAACCTAGGCTGATCCTAACCCTATCCTCTTCATGTTTATGATTCTCGATCTCAAAGTCTGGTTCTTTTCAGTTTCATTACAACATCCTTAGGCTGATCCTAACCCTATCCTCTTCATGTTTAAGACTCTCGATCTCAAAGTCTCTTTCTTTTCAGTTTCATGACAACAAACCTAAGCTGATCCTAACCATATCATCTACGTGTTTACGACTCTCGATCTCAAAGTCTGGTTCTTTTTAGTTTCACGACAATAACCCTAGGCTGACCTTAGCCCTATCCTATTCAATTTTATGGCTCTCGATCTCTCAAAGTCTGGTTCTTTTCAGTTTCACAACAACCCTAGGCTGATCTTAACCCTATCTTCTTCATGTTTATGACCCTCGATCTCAAAGTCTGCTTTCTTTCAATTTCATGACAACCCTTGGCTGATCCTAACCTTGTCATGTTTACGACTCTCGATCTCAAAGTCTGATTCTTTTCAGTTTTACAACAACAACCCTAGGCTGATCCTAACCCTATCCTCTTCATGTTTATGACTTGATCTCAAAGTATGGTTTCTTTCATTTTCATGACATCCCTAGGCTGATCCTAGCCTTATTTTCTTCATGTTTACTACTCTTGATCTCAAAGTCTGGTTTCTCTCAGTTTTATGACAATAACCCTAGGCTGATCCTAACCCTACTCTCTTTATGTTTACTACTCAATCTCAAAGTCTGGTTCTGTTCAGTTTTATGACAACAACTCTAGGCTGATCCTAACCCTAAACTTTAAGTGTTTATGATTCTCGATCTCAAAATCTGATTTATTTCAATTTCTTGACAATGACTATAGGATGAGCCTTGCCGTATCAGATTCATTTTTTATCGCACTCGATCTCAAAGTCTGGTTCTTTTCAGTTTCACAACAACCCAAGTTGATCCTAACCCCTCTATTCTTTTCATGTTTACGACTCTTGATGTCAAAGTTTGGTTTATTTCAGTTTGATGACAATAACCCTAGGCTAACCCTAACCCTACTCTCGTCGTGTTTATGACTGTCTCAAAAGTCAAAGTCTGGTTTCTTTCAGTTTTATGACAATAACTCTAGGCTGATCCTAGCCCTACTCTATTAATTTGTATGGCTCTCGATCTCAAAGTCTGGTTATTTTCAGTGTCATGTCAATAACCCTAAGCTGATCCTAACCCTATCCTCTATTATTTTCGTGTTTACATTACAGGAGTACATTTTATGTACTTGTGTATTTTTATTTCTTTATCCATTTTGTCTCACTGTTTTAAAATGATTTTACGTTATAAGTGTTTTAAAATGCTATTTTATTAGTATGTGTGTGAGTGTCATTCATTTAATGTTTGTCCACTAATCGTGTGTGTCTGTGTGTGTGTTTGTGTGTATGCGCGTGTGTGCGTGCGTGTGTGTCGGTGTGTGTGTGTGTGTGTGTGTGGGGTGTGTGGAATGTTTATTAATATTGAATATAATGTGCCTTTTTTGTGACTATTGTATGTACAAATTATAGTAAGTTGTTATTTTATGATGCATGCAACTGTATTTCAGTCCTATATATCTCTGTCTCTGTTTGTGTGTCTCTCTCTTCTCTCTTTCTCTGTCTGTCCCTCTGTCTGACTCTCTGTGTCTCCATCTCTGTCTTTCTCTGTCTGTCTGTCTGTATGTTTGTCTCTTTCTCTCTCTTGTTCTCTTTCTCTCTCTATCGTTATAAGTGTGGGTGTGGGTGTGATTTGTTAATAGTGCGGCCTGGGCGTCTTTAAGTGTCCATCAGTGTGAGTGTTTCAAGTTGGTTGCGAAAGTGTACTGTAGATTATGTCATTCATTATTTGGGCGTGATTGAGAAATTGACTGAGGGATCAGGGAAGGGGGGTGTTGGTCAATGTTTGATGTATACTTTTTGTTCATTGTGTTTACTATTCATTTTAGTGATTTCTGTAAAGCGCTTAGAGCTTAAAGATTAGGCGCTATAAAAGTTGTCTTCATGTTTATTACTCTCGATTTCAAAGTCTGGTTTCTTTCAGTTTCATGACAATAACCCTAGGCTGATCCTAGCTCTATCGTCTTTGTATTTTGACTCGATCTCAAAGTCTAGTTCTTCCTCGGTTGTTTGCTTTCTGACGGCTTACAAAGATTCGCTCCCCTTGGATGGCTGGTCTCGGGTTCTGCGATTTGAACAAGCCAGGGTGTAGCTGCGCTTTGGGATTCAGAATGAGCAGTGTAGGAGCAACGCCACTGTACGACCCAGCATATGGGACAGCAATAACATTTTAAAAAGTCTGGTTCTTTTCAGTTTCATGACAACAAACCTAGGCTGATCCTAACCCTTTTCTGTTCATGTTTATGACTCTCAATCTCAGAGTCTGGTTTCTTTCAGTTTCATGACAACGCTAGGCTGATCCTACCCCTCTCCTCTTTGTGTTTATGATTCTCTATCTCAAAGTCTGCTTTTTGTCAGTTTAATGACCACAACCCTAGACTGATCCTAACCTTATCTTCTTCATGTTTATGATTCTCGATCTCAAAGTCTGCTTCTTTTCAGTTTACTGACAACCCTAGGCTCATCTTAACCCTATATTCTTTGCGTTTACGACTCTCAATTACAAAGTCTGGTTTATTTCAGTTTTATGACAACACTCCTAGGCTGATCCTAACCCTATTCTCTTCGTGTTTATGATTGTCAATCTCAAAGTCTGGTTTTCATCAGTTTCATGACAACAATCTTGGCCTGATCCTAACCCTATGCTCTTCGTGTTTACAACTTTCGATCTCAAAGTCTGGTTTCTTTCTGTTTCATGACAACAACCCTAAGCTGATCCTAGCCCTATCCTTTTCGTGTTGATGAGTCTCGATCTAAAAGTCTGGGGTTTGTTTTCAGTTTACTCACAACAACCCTAGGCTGATTCTAATCCTATTCTCTTCATGTTTATGACTCTTGATCTCAAAGTCTTTGGTTTCTTTCAGTTTCATGACAACAACTCTAGGCTGATCCTAACCCTATCATCTTTGTCTGGTTTCATGAAAATGTGTAAAGTGTACATTTGTTTCAATTGGTGCTTCTTATTTTTCATGTCACTCTCATTATGTGTTAACGAAAACAGCATTTTGTTATTTAAAAGCCTTTTCTGACATTGTGAAACAAAATCTTGGAAACGTGAACTCTCCATAAGTATATTTTTTAAACAACTTAGGATCACAAATACTTTGGAAGATGAATCTCATCTGCTTACAGAACTAAACCTACATTTTCAGCAATATAATATGATCTCGCTTTATTGCGTTGAACTTCTTTTTGTTCCTGTCTGAGCGATCGATGACAAACGTCTTTTATGACACGTT
Source organism: Phymorhynchus buccinoides (assembly GCA_017654935.2). Taxonomy (NCBI): domain Eukaryota; kingdom Metazoa; phylum Mollusca; class Gastropoda; order Neogastropoda; family Raphitomidae; genus Phymorhynchus; species Phymorhynchus buccinoides. The sequence goes on along the minus strand of CM065681.1, from coordinate 8,908,441 downwards.
CATATGTTATGTCACTTTTTCTCTTCTTCTTTCCTAAGGTAACCAACTACATCACGTTGAAGATATTTTGAAAAGACATGTTCATTATTATTTTACACTTTTGAAGTGCAATACAACACTGTTTAGCCTCCTGTTGATCTTTGATCAACTGAATTTCTTGTTGGAGGCTGCCAAGAGGCAGCCTCCTCTTTAGTATCGGGTAGGGTATCACGTGACTTTTGCCTGTGAAGGTAACGTGATTTGGACCAGTTCCATGGAGGAGCACGTGACCTGCTGGGCTGAGTTGTCTTCCCTTTGTCATTGAAGTTGTCTGCCCTTTTTAATTGAGCGTGCGACTCTGGTGCGATCATTGAGAACCTCATGAATATGCATCAGCCTAACAGACTGGTGACCTGACATGTTAGCCTACAGAGTAAGGCTGTGACTGCGTCTCTCTCTCTCTCTCTCTCTCTCACTCTCTCTCTCTCTCTCTCTCTCTCTCTCTCTCTCTCTCTCTCTCTCTCTCTCTCTCTCTCTCTCTCTCTCTCTCTCTCTGCCTTGCACGGCTTCCAATTTTGTTTCCACATACTCTCTTTTTGTCTCTGTCTTTCGCCCTGTCTTTTCCTGCCTCTCTCCCTGCTCTTTGTCTCTGTCTGTCTGTCTGTCTGTCTCTGTCTGTCTGATTTCTCTCTCTCTCTCTCTCTCTCTCTCTCTCTCTCTCTCTCTCTTTCTCTCTTCTTTTTATTTATTTCATTACACAGAAACAGAACTCTCCCCCCGCCCTTCCCCCTTGGTGTGTGCATGTGTCAGCAGACTTGATTCATGGTTTTACAATGCCTCAGTCAGGTGTAGGCTAGAGGGTTAGGTAAATAGTTCAAGTACAGAAAAAGTGAAATTTGTGGTTGTCGCAAATACAGACTCTCATAGTAGCGAGTTGCAGATTTGCACGAGCGACAGATTTGCACCCGACAGGCCTACTGTGTGTGTGCTGCCTAGCAGTAGGCCTATTGGTTCTACCACACTTTCTCCACTGGAGTTGGTGTCGTCTGCTAAACCTCTCTCTCTCTCTCTCTCTCTCTCTCTCTCTCTCTCTCTCTCTCTCTCTCTCTCTCTCTCTCTCTCTCCCTCTCTCTCTCTGCTTTACTCACACTTTCATTGTCCTCTCTCACATACTATCTCTTTTTATCTGTTTCTTTCTTTCTGTCGCTTTCTGTCTCTGTCTCTGCTTTCACTCTCTCTCTCTCTCTATCAGCTCCATCTGTCTCTCAGGTTCTTTTGTTTCATTGCACAGAAACAAAACTATTTCTTTCTCCCCCCCCCCCCATCCTGGGTGTGCACTGCTAAACATTTTTTGTTGTTTTCTTTTTCTATTCGAATAGCATGCAAAAGATTTGGAGAATTTTGAAAGCCAAACGATTTTACATTAAAGTTGTGTATTACGCTTCTGCAAAGAGTATTGTGAAGAAAACAAATTTTGTGTTGTCTTATAGTAAACACCAGGCGTGAATTGTATGATGATAAAACACTTGACAGGGCTTCATCGTTATTTTGGCTTCTTTTTTTTAAAGTGTACAACCACCATTACTACACCTTTGCAAAATCACAGAAGTGCATTGCTAAACTTTTGCAAAACAACAGCAATTGCATCGTTAAAAAAATAAATACTGCATTCATCATAAAAATGACAACAAAAAATAAAAGGACTGCACACATAACATTTTTCGTCCTCGCCTTTTAGGTGGGAAAAACCTGTACACGGCCTCAAATGGCTCACCGTTAAAGGGGCACCCTGACGGATGAGTTATTGTAAGAAACACGCTGAGGAGTTTTACTCACAACAAAAGAACCAGCTCTTTTTTTTTTTTTTTTACTGCACTACAAAAAAAAGAAAACGCTTCAACCACAATGACTGAGGTGGTGTAGAGTGGCACAGTGGTATTGCGTTCGCTTCGTGTCAAGTAAACCCGAGTTCGAACCTGGGTACAAGGGATTTTTTCCTCTCATTCTGCACTAAACCGAGGTCCCGTGTGCCCATGCACTTAGCATATGTTAAATCCAGTGGCGACGAAAAAGTTGTAATTTTGTCAAAATTCCTCCCCCTCCCCTCCTCCCTCATCAGTGACAATAATCGCATGCCAATTGTATATTCACCAAACCCTTTATTTTGAAGAAATACTTACGGATGGATTTTACATTCTTCTATCCTCACGTTCATTTATCAGTTGACTATGCCTTGACCCCCCCCCCCCCCCCCCCCTTTCTTTTTCATTGATACACACACTACCATTGAGAGACTCATTAATTTAATATGCGTTAGCCTAGCAACTGACCAAAACCGTTAGGTAGGCTTAGTGATGCGACTCTCTTTGTGCTGTGGTGTTGAGCTAGGGAAGCAGGGTCAGTCCCTGTAGGCCTAGGCCTAGTACAAAGGTTAGCAGACGGACACAATCAGTTGACAGTGAAAGATGAATATGAGCCAAGTTGGTTCTTTTCAGTTTTATTCACACAACCGTAGGCTGAGCCTACCCTACTCTCTTTGTGTTTATGACTCTCTATCTGAAAAGTCGAAGTCTGGTTTCTTTCAGTTTCATGACATCATTACGATCACAAATACTTTGGAAGACGAATCTCATCTGCTTACAGAACTAAACCGTCATTTTCAGCACTTTACTGTGTTGAACTTCTTTTTTGTTCTTGTCTGAGCGGTCGATGACGAACGTATTTCATGACACGTTCATATTTTATATAACTTTTTTTCTCCTTCTTCTCTAAAATAGCCAACTGCATCACCTTGAAGATATTTTGAAAAGACATACATGTTCATACACATTTGAAGTGCAATACACTCTTCTACATAATGTTAACACTGTTTGGCCTCCTTTTAGTTGATATTTATCAACTGAATTTTCTTGTTTGTTCTATCCCGTGTCTATCTGTCTGTCTCTCGGTCTGATGTTAGAAATAGAAAACGTGTGTGTACTTTTCTAGAGTGAAGGGTCGAGTACTTTCGTAACTGACTGTTCTGATATATTTTTTTAAGTAGATAAAAAAGTATCTGTACAAATGAGATTTTATTTGTTCTATTATTTTGTTTTGTTCCTCTGCTTTTCGCAGACTCGTTTAGTGTATTTTTTAGGTTGTGTCTTTTTTTTGGAAAATAAATCTAAATATTCTAAGTGTTTGGCATAGGGGAAAAAAGCCGTTTCAAGAGAATGTTTCTTTGAACATGATGTTCTTTCTGTGGGAGCCGAAGTGCCTGGTAGCATTAGCACCCCGAAGACATTCACATACATACATTATAGTCATCTGACCTTTTGTAAGTGTTGTCAGGGTCCACGCAAATCTTGACATTTTCTGAAATTCTGAAGTGGCCCCGTTCAACTGTTGACCTTTACCAGCAACGTTCGTAAAGATTTGTACGGCCTCAAGCAAAACAAAACAAGCAGCACCCCCCCCCCCCCCCCCATTGTTGCTCTCAAGTTGTATTTTGGTATAACACCTGACAGCTAGTCCCCTTTCTCCTCTCCCCCTCCCCAATCTGCTCTACATTATTTTGCCTTACATTTTTGAAAACTAAGTCTACACAACACAACGGTTCTGCTCCAGCCGTTTTAAAAGTCCATTAAAAACATCCACATTATTATTATTATTATTATTATTATTATTATTATTATTAGTCCCCGAGCCGAAGGTTCGGGGAGCTATTGTTTCTGTCTGATCCGTCCGGCGTGCCTCCGTCCGTCCGTCCATCCGTCCGTCCGTCCGGCTATTCGTCCGTTTTTCTCAAAAACTATTCAGTCTATCATCATCACATTTGGTATACTAGTTTGCCAAGATGCAAGCTATCCACTGATGTATTTAGTTTTACATTAAGGTCAAGGTCGCGCCAGTTACGGGGTTAAAACCCCCAAACACATAATCGCTAATATCTCGCGACGTTTTGCATGTATTTCAATGCAGTTTTTTTCACAACATTTCTTGATGAATGGTCTATAACACAGTGGTCATGAATTTTTCTGTGCGCTCGTGTGCGCATGATCGCGCGCGCTCAAATCACGGGTCCAAACCCCAAGGCTATATATAAAAAACTATTCAGTTACGTGCTCTTTTGATGCGTTTTTATGTATGTACGTTTTCTTTTGATATCTGCCCCTTCGCCTGTTCATGGGATAAGCCCGCTGTGCCCTAGGCCCTTTGTGTCACAGGCCCGACATGTCCCACTTCTTTCCGGCCGTCCATCCGTCCGTGCGTGCGTCCTGTTTTCAGTTCTCAATGGTCTCCCCGCTGTGTGTACAGCCGACACATTCCGATTTAGGAGTAGCTCGGTGATGCTGCGAGGGGACTTTGCAGCCGCTCGGCGTTGCACTTGTTATTATTATTATTATTATTATTATTATTATTATTATTATTATTTGATTTTTTGATTTTTTTCTGTCCCATCTTCTGAGCCGTACAGTGGCGTTGCTCCCACGCCGCTCATTCCGATTCCCAATTCGCAGCCACACCTCCGCACGTTCAGGTCGAAGAATCCGAGACCAGCAGTTCAAGGGGAGCTAATCTATTATTTATTATTATTATTATTATTATTATTGTTATTATTATTATTATTATTATTATTATTATTATTATTATTATTATTATTATTGTTGTTGTTGTTGTAATGTATCAGAGATATGCGATATGTTTAATTTAAGTGGCTTCAGGTTGTTCTAAATGCGTGTAGATCATTACGTTTAAAAGTCGTTATTTTAGGGTCGTTAGCTTTGAACATAGAACATGATTATATTGGGGTTAAACCAAAAATGGTCAACGGCACTGCATAAACATTAACACAGAAGAGTTCCCAATTGAAGAAAGATTAAGTCGGGGTATGCTAAAATAAACAAACAGGCAAAAAACCCCAACAAAACGGATTGTGCATATCTATCTATCTCTGTCTCTATCTCGTATTTGTCTGTCTGTCTGTCTGTCTGTCTGTCTGTCTGTCTGTCTGTCTGTCTCTCTCTCTCTCTCTCTCTCTCTCTCTCTCTCTCTCTCTCTCTCTCTCTCTCTCTCTCTCTCTCTCTCTCTCTCTCTCTCTCTCTCTCTCCGAGAAAACGTCTCTATGTGTCCATCTCTGTCTGTCTGTTCTCTCTCTCTCTCTCTCTCTCTCTCTCTCTCTCTCTCTCTCTCTCTCTCTCTCTCCCTCTCTCTGTGTGTTCTCTCTCTCTCTCTCTCTGTCTCCCCCCCTCTCTCTCTCTCTCTCTCTCTCTCTCTCTCTCTCTCTCTCTCTCTCTCTCTCTCTCTCTCTCTCTCTCTCTCTCTCTCTCTGTGTCTCTGTCTCTCTCTCTCTCTAAAGAGATACGTCTCTATGTGTCCATCTCTGTCTGGTTGTCTGTCTTTCTGTTTTCTCTCTCTCTTATCCCACCAACCTCAAGTCGTTTTCTTCTTCTTTGTACATTTGTTTAAGGGAAAGAAAGTTATCTAAGTTTTGGAATTGGACCAAATGGTTTTGGGCAGTTCACGAAATTTCTGTCACTTGCAACTATCGAGGCGTGTGATTGAGAGAAAGAGAGAGAGAGAGAGAGAGAGAGAGAGAGAGAGAGAGAGAGAGAGAGAGAGAGAGAGAGAGGGAGGGAGGGTGGAGAGAGAGAGAGAGAGAGAGAGAGAGAGAGAGAGAGAGAGAGAGAGAGAGACAGAGAGAGAGAGAGAGAGAGAGAGAGAGAGAGAGAGAGAGAGAGAGAGAGAGAGAGAGAGAGAGAGAGAGAGAGAGAGAGAGAGATATGATCTCAGTTTTATTTTGGTACTTTTCAAAAGTTTAGAACAGAGAAGTTTCTGGAGTTTCTGGAGTTTGCACGCACACCTCTGGTGTCAGAATGATTCGAAGCTAATTCACTACAAGAATGGGAAAGAAATCCGAGGCAGAACTGAAAAGCACAATCATGCGAGTATCCAGATGAAAATGATCTCCTCTTAAATCTTCAGTCTTGGATATGACGACTATAATCTTATAATTCTAAAGTAGAGCGGCATTTTCTACACAATCATGCGTTTTATGGCCAATCGGCTACTGCGCTATGTTATATACACGTTTCCGCTCTGATGTGCCTTTTCTGTGTGTCTATCATGTTTCCTGTATAATTTGCGTCGAATTACTGTCCAGTAATTCGGTTAGGAAAATTACGGATTTTAGCTGTCCGGAGCAGACGATCGTATCCGCGCCATTACTGAAAAGTGAACGCGAGGCAGTCAGGGGAAGCTACTCAAAAGTAGGTACAAAGTACCCTGATAGCCAGTGGGTTAGGAATACCGTCCATAAGGGTCTCTGACCGATTGGACGCTGTGACAATGTGTCACGCGCAACCCCACTTTCTTTATCTACACCCCCCCTCTCTAAACACCCCCCCCCCCCTCCCCTTTCTTTATTCGGACCGCCACTTTAATTACAATTCAACATCAAACAGGTCGCCGATTCCGAAGCGATATCTGTTTGATCACGGGTTTTTCCTCTGATGACCCCCACATTGGCGGTCTCCCTTTGTTCCCCGTATCTCCTTTCCCGATCACGATAGGGAGAGGAATGTGACACGCCGCGTTAGGAAGGATTGGAATGTGACACGTGCCAATGACATAACAGGCGCGTGATCGTTCTCTACTAGTATGCATAATATTATAGCGTCATCTTGTGACTTGCCTACTGCTATAAACCAATGATAGGCTCTGGGGTGTTTAAAATTGGAGGGGAAATTTGACTAGTGAGGCAAGTCCCCACCTAAACATTCTCTCTCAGAAGACGCTGAAACCTGGCTGAAGCAACATTGCAGAATCAACCTCTCTCCCAGCCAGTCCTAATAGCCCAACTAGTGAGTATTATTGATGGCTGGGATGTAACCTAAGTAATTGAGATTTGTTTTTGTTTGATTCTATTTTTGATCTAGATCCTATGTTCAATGATGAATAAGGAGTAGATGTGTGAGTGAAAAGAATTGGTAAACATGCTGTTCTAATTATGTGCACTGATTATTTGTGAGTGTGTTTTTGACTTTAACTCTTTTGGTACAAGAACCAGATTTTATGCCTACTAACCCTTTTGTATATTTTTAGTAGGAAGCCTGTGGGTTGCAACCTTGCTAACTATGATAACATTCCTTTCCAGGTGTTGGATGGAGAGTGATGTTGGCTTGATCATAGACTTTGATCTAGCCGGGTACTGAATCATACCAGTTGACTCCTGTACACCTTTTATGTTTTACTGATCTCAGTTTGGTAACTGAAATTCAGATTATGTGTTCTTAGTGCTATTGTACAAGGGCAGCCTTCTAGCCGGTTGGGATCCACTAATTCCCTGCCGGCTGAAGCCCCTTGTCTCTAAGCCATAGAGATCTACATCCACCTTCTCCTGTGATTATCAGCAGGGCATCGTGGTCAGGACGCTTATCCCTGACTCACAAGCAACAAGACGGGAACGCCGCAAAGACGCCCCGCACCCAGAATCCGCGAGGAGACCACGCCTGAACCGTGCCATCCCGCGACGCCGTAACCTGGGAGCTACTCTCACCTGACGAGCAAGCCAAGTCAACCCAGCACTCGCCGATCCCTACGGAGGAACTTCAACACAGCTATGAGCTAAGTCCCTAAGACAGTGCCAAGAACCATAACTGGAAACCAGGACACTTAGTGACCCTTCCCGCTTGGGGCTAACCTTCTAGAAAGACAAAAGTCTTGTAAATCCTTTCGGATTTCATTGTTTTTCATTCATATTTTGTTTTGGCGCCATTGAGCTGCTTTATTATTATTGTTGCATAATCTTATGCAGATTTTGTGAGTAAATAAAATACAAGTGTCAAATAATTCTGAACCCTTTGGTCAGACTGATGAGAGTCGAAGTCTTGTAATTTCATGTAAAACCCTACTTCTCTCTGTCTGCCATTTAGAGCAAATCAACCACTTGTATTTCTTACAATCATACGAGCCAGAACCCGGGCACAAATATAAATTTATTAGATGAAAAGGGGCCGGGAAAGTTGCTCATCTCCCATACCCTAGAGAAGTGGGCTAAAGGCAAATTTTCTACTTGAAAATTTAAAACACTAAAAGTCTCCCTAGAGACTTAGCCTTTTAACCCATTCCCTCGTCACATCTGCTAATCCCATCATCATCCAGTGGGTTCTCTGGTGTAACGGATGAAGCTATTGTGTCCCTTGCGAGAGGTGCAGAGTTCAAACCTCGCGTCGGGTCTGTTTGTTGTTGTTGTTGTTGTTGCCATTGGGTCTGTATGCGCGAAGCGGGTACTTAAACCGCTAGTAAATTATAATGGTTAACTGGGAACAACTCAAGACTCAAGGCTCAAGAATACATTATTATCTCACAAGTGAGAAATGGATTTGAGGCACGGCATAAACACATATGCAATAAGAACATAATAATTGAATTCCCCAAACTTGAAACTGTATAGGACATGTAAAAAGAAACCACCATAAAAACAAATACAGCGTGGATATATGAACATTACAGGCGTTGGGTAGTTCTTCCTCATCCCGTCAATCGTAACAATTATAGGACCGTAATTCAGCTGTTTATACAGAACGCAGAACCGCAACGGGCTTAATTGATATACGATGCCATTTTGTTGGTGAGGGAGGAAATGGTTCACACCTCCGCTCGTGCACCACTCGTCACGTGATTGGCTTGGGTGAAATACCCGGATGCTCACGAGCTTCATCTCCCGCTTTGCAGTGGTAACGGTCCTGTGTCGTTGGCCTGATGTGAATTAATTGGCCTGGATGTCAAGGGACAATGGTAATGGCTGTATGGTTGAGAGAGAGAGAGGGAGAGGGAGAGGGAGGGAGAGAGGGAGAGGGAGAGGGAGAGAGGGAGGGGGGAGGGGAGGGAGGGAGGGAGGGAGGGAGGGAGGGAGGGAGGGAAGGAAGGAAGGAAGGAAGGAAGGAAGGAGGGAAGGAAGGAAGGAAGGAAGGGGAGGGGAGGGGGGGGGGAGGGGGGGGGGAGGGAGGGGGGGGGGGAGGGGAGAGGGAGGGAGGGAGGGAGGGAGGGAGAGGGAGAGAGAGAGAGAGAGAGAGTTGAAAACTTGAACTTTATTTTCCAAGGATATAGATTTTAGGCAACGCCTATTCTTCCAATCTGTCCTTGATACATATAATACTAACACAGAACACAAACATGGCAAGGCATACTATTACACAAAGGTAGCAAAGCAGTTGATATTATGAAACATAGATAGGCTGAAATATGGGTTTATAAAACTTGCATAATTTTTAATACTCGCGCGTGCATGCAAGCATGCAACCATACTTACACACTAGCGTGCATGTATTTAAGAAACATACATTATAGAACAGGGCAAATAAATGCATCATAGGGTATGTAACAGGTAGCAATTTGCATTACATTGAGGACACCATTTCTAACATATATTAGGCACATTGTAGGCGAATAGTAAACAAATAGAATGAAATGAATAAAATGAACTGAATACATACTAACATCGTCACAAGCATTTAGCATATCAGGAGATATGACCCTGGGGAAAAAAAAAGATTATGGAGGGTCGAATGTTAGTGTCTTTCAAACACTAGTTTTGAAGGCTGCGATAGAGGAGCATAGTTTAATGTCACACGGAAGGGAGTTCCATATGAAGGAACCCGAAAAGGTAAATCTCGACTTAAATTTATCAATTCTTGTTTGTGGTAAAATATAATTACATGAACCATAACGTTGTGAGGCTTGTGTAACTAGATTGTTTTTGTTTCTTCTTCTTCTTCTTCTTCTTCTTCTTCTTCTTCTTCTTCTTCTTCTTCTTCTTCTTCTTCTTCTTCTTCTTCTTCTTCTGAGAGAGAGAGAGAGAGAGAGAGAGAGAGAGAGAGAGAGAGAGAGAGAGAGAGAGAGAGAGAGAGAGAGAGAGATAGATAGATAGATAGATAGATATATATAGAGAGAGATGGTAAGGTCTATGATATCTGCATACACGCACGACGCATTCACATACACACACACACGCGCGCGCGCACACACTCACATAAACACACACACACACACACTGGCGCACGCACTCACACGCACGCACGCAGACGTTTTATATCCCCCCCCCCCCCTCATCATATTAATACTAACGCACACATGCACACACACACACACAATCATGCACGTGCATGCACACACAGTCATGCGCGCGCACACACACTCACTCACTCACTCACACAGCCATTCACACATGCACGCACGTGCGCGTGAGTGGGAACACCACACTCGAATAACATAATCCGAAACGGCTCTGCACGTAGCGTTAATGATTAGTGTTTACGGGGTGTAGGGGAGGTTGGGGCAATGTCATATTGCGCGATGGGGAACATAAATGTATGACAAAGAGGTTGAAAATGTCAGGGTGATATTTAGCGCTAGTAGGGCAAGAACACCAGAAGGTCATTGATGCATTTTGTTTGTTTGTTTGTCTGTCTTTTTAAATACACGTAAGTGTTTTGGCTTTTCTTTTCAAATAAAGCCTGTCCCTGATTAATCTGGAAGTATTATGCATGATGAATGTCGCTTTCTTTCTCTCGTGTCTTTCCCATTGTCTCTTTCTTTCTTTCTTTCTTTCTTTCCTTCCTCTCCCTGTCTCCTCCTCCTCCTTCTCTCCCCACCCCCTCTCCACCCTCTTTCCTTCTTTTTCTTCTTCTGCACTCAACTCTCTCACCCCCTCAGTTTAAAAAAAATGTTTTTACATAAGGTACAAGTAAGTCCTTGTAGGTCCTTTTTCACTTATGCTTCAGCACGAATTTGAATTTGCCTGGCAGATAAACGGACTGCCTGGCGAACGTTTCCCATGCGTTCGCCCATATTCCATTCAAATGAATATGGCATATAATGTGGGGTTTTCAGTCTGCGGCTTCCATCCTCTTCTGTTTTTCTTTTTCCATTAGTTTGTACATGGAAGGGAAAGTTTGTATTACATTTCGGAGTAAATAAAATAGTTTGGGGCAGAACGTTATGGATTTCTATTTCTACAACTTAGAAATATGGGTGGTTAGTGTGTGTGTGTGTGTGCGTGCGCGCGCGCGTGCGTGCGCGCGCGCGCGCGCGCGTGTGCGCGTGTATGTATGTGTGTGTGTGTGTGTGTGTGTGTGCGTGCTTGCGTGTGCGTGCGTGTTGCGCGCGCGCTGTACACCTTGCCCTTGCCGTCACTACTACACAAAAACAGTCATAATATTAGCATGCATTACATTTCATGAACCAAGTTGAAGTATGGCATTTTTAGCAAAAAGAAGGAGTTATTTGACCGTAAAAAGAAAGAGAAGAAAACATTCAGAGAGAGACAGAGAGAGACAATGGCAATGACAATATTTTATTTCCGAAAAGGCATCGCCCGATTAGGAAGGGTGTGCGTTAACATGTAAAGGAGCAGATTATTGACAATTCAAATATTAATTTAGCAAGAAAACAATACTTATGGCAAAGCAATACTTCTAATTTTGAAGGCCTTGTACAAATATAAGAGAGAGAGGGAGAGAGGGAGGGAGGGGGGGGGGGGGGGGGCAGACAGTATAAAGAAAGAAACGTGACCAATAGAGACAAGGAGATACGAAACACACTAGACACTGATAAGCACTCTCAGAGGCAGACAGATCAACACAATGGGATGGAATGAGAAAATCTCTCTCTAAGGTGTTGCTAGGAGGAGGAGGAGGAGGAGGAGGAGGAGGAGGAGGAGGAGGAGGAGGAGGAGGAGGAGGAGGAGGAGGAGGAGGAGGAGGAGGAGGAGGAGGAGGAGGAGGAGGAGGAGGAGGAGGAGGAGGAGGAGGAGGAGGAGGAGGAGGAGGAGGAGGAGGAGGAGGAGGAGGAGGAGGAGGAGGAGGAGGAGGAGGAGGAGGAGGAGGAGGAGTGGTAAGAGAGCAAGCAATGGAGATTCAATAGGGTGAAATGCCTCAATGGCCAGGGGAAAAGGGCAGCTGAGGTTGACAGGCTGACCACAGAGCTGATCGCTGATCGCGAAGGGGACAATACAATACCATCGCCTTACCTCCCTCTCCACATGACCACCATTACCACCGTTACTTTATTGGTGCCGTTGTCGCTATCAGCAACTGGCACCGAGTGTCTGTTGTTGGCACCGCCTGTCACTATCACCACGTATCACACTCAGCTATCGCCATCGTTATCGTTGTCGTCGTTAGTCATCGTCGTTGTCGACGTCCTTGTCCCTTTGTCCATCGTCGTCATCATCGTCATCGTCGTCGTCGTCGAGATCATCATCATCATCGTCGTAATCGTCGTCGTCGTAATCGTCGTCGTCGTCATCATCATCATCATCATCATCATCATCATAATCGTCATCGTCGTCGTCATCACCATCATCATCATCATTGTGACGAGGTAATGGGTTAAAAGGCTAAGTCCCTAGGGAAGACTTTAGATAATTTGCCTTTAGCCCACTTCTCTAGGGTATGGGAGATGAGCAACTTTCCCGGCCCCTTTTCATCTAATAAATTTATATTTGTGCCCGGGTTCTGGCTCGTCAGATGGTTGTAAGAAATACAAGTGGTTGAATTGCTCTAAATGGCAGACAGAGAGAAGTAAGATTTTACATGAAATTACAAGACTCCCACTCTCATCAGTCTGACCAAAGGGTTCAGGATTATTTGACACTTGTATTTTATTTACTCCCAAAATCTGCATAAGATTATGCAACAATAATAATAAAGCAGCTCAATGGCGCCAAAACAAAATATGGATAAAAAACAATGAAATCCGAAAGGATTCACAAGACTTTTGTCTTTCTATAAGGTTCGCCCCATGCCGGAAGGGTTACTAATTATCTTCGGTGTCCGTAGGAAAGTTCAAATGATTGGCACAGTCCGGTGGACTTAGCTGTTTGAAGTTCTGGGCTTGCTCGTCAGGTGAGAGTAGCTCCCAGTCGTTCCGATTACGGCTTCGCGGGATGGCACGGTTCAGGCGTGGTCTCCTCGCGGATTCTGGGTGCGGGTCGTCTTGGCGGCGATCCCGTCTTGGTGCTTGGTGGAGTCCGGGATGATCGTCCGGCCCATGATGCCCTGCTGATAATCACAGGAGAAGGTGGATGTAGATCTCTATGGCTTAGAGACAAGGGGCTTCAGTCGGCAGGGAATTAGTGAATCCCAACCGGCTTGAAGGCTTCCCTTGTACAATAGCACTACATGTAGTTAATAAAT
>CM065681.1:8882784-8890284 GCA_017654935.2 Phymorhynchus buccinoides | reverse complement strand
ATTTCTGAAATTTTTGAATTTTAACACAATTAATTTGTGGCGGTTTGCGTGTTGCTGTGTTGAATATTATCCTTAGTTCAATAAGAGAAAAAGTGAAGTTTAGTTAAGAGAATGTGTGTGTGTGTGTGTGTGTGTGTGTGTGTGTGTGTGTGTGTGTGTGTGTGTGTGTGTGTGTGTGTGTGTGTGTGTGTGTGTGTGTGTGTGAGAGAGAGAGAGAGAGAGAGAGAGAGAGAGAGAGAGAGAGAGAGAGAGAGAGAGAGAGAGAGAGAGAGAGAGAGAGAGAGAGATGAAAATGACGTTAAAGAAAAGAACTGCTGTACAGAGAGAAGGAGATGATAAGGGGAAGAACCAAACAAAGGATAGAAAGAATTAGAAACATAGAATGGTCAGAGTGGCCGGCAGAGTAAATGAGATCGGATGAGATTAGAACGAAAGAAAGGAGAAGAAAGAGGAAGAAAAGGAAGAATAATTATTGGAACCAGTAAGGAAAAAAGATATAGAAAATGTCCAAGTAGTTAAACATGCTCATCTCTTTGAAAGAACGGTCAGGAAGAAACAAAAGATGAAATGACAAGTGAAGAAGAAACGACAGAGGAAATGACAAGTGAAGAAGAAACGACAGAGGAAATGACAACTGAAGAAGAAACAAAAGATGAAATGACAAGTGAAGAAGAAACAAAAGAGGAAACAAAAGATGAAATGACAAGTGAAGAAGAAACAAAAGACAAGTGAAATGACAAGTGAAGAAGAAACAAAAGATGAAATGACAAGTGAAGAAGAAACAAAAGATGAAATGACAAGTGAAGAAGAAACGACAGATGAAATGTGAAGAAGAAACAAAAGATGAAATGACAACAAGAAACAAAAGATGAAATGAAGAAGAAAACAAAAGATGAAATGACAAGTGAAAGAAACGACAGATGAAATGACAAGTGAAGAAGAAACGAAAGATGAAATGACAATGACAACTGAAGAAGAAACAAAAGATGAAATGACAACTGAAGAAGAAACGACAGAGGAAATGACAACTGAAGAAGAAACGACAGAGGAAATGACAAGTGAAGAAGAAACGACAGAGGAAATGACAACTGAAGAAGAAACGACAGATGAAATGACAATGACAACTGAAGAAGAAACGACAAAGACAATGAAATGACAAGTGAAGAAGAAATGAAAAACAGATGAAATGACAAGTGAAGAAGAAACAAAAGATGAAATGACAAGTGAAGAAGAAACAAAAGATGAAATGACAAGTGAAGAAGAAACGACAGATGAAATGACAAGTGAAGAAGAAACGACAGAGGAAATGACAAGTGAAGAAGAAACAAAAGATGAAATGACAGATGAAATGACAACTGAAGAAGAAACAAAAGTGAAGAAGAAACAAAAGATGAAATGACAATGAAGAAGAAACGACAGATGAAATGACAAGTGAAGAAGAAACAAAAGATGAAATGACAACTGAAGAAGAAACAAAAGATGAAATGACAACTGAAGAAGAAACGACAGAGGAAATGACAACTGAAGAAGAAACGACAGAGGAAATGACAACTGAAGAAGAAACAGAGGAAATGACAAGTGAAGAAGAAAGATGAAATGACAACTGAAGAAGAAACGACAAAGGAAATGACAACTGAAGAAGAAACGACAGAGGAAATGACAACTGAAGAAGAAACAAAAGATGAAATGACAACTGAAGATGAAATGACAAGTGAAGAAGAAACGAATGAAATGACAACTGAAGAAGAAACAAAAGATGAAATGACAACTGAAGAAGAAACGACAGAGGAAATGACAACTGAAGAAGAAACGACAGAGGAAATGACAAGGAAATGAAGAAGAAACGACAGAGGAAATGACAACTGAAGAAGAAACGACAGAGGAAATGACAAGTGAAGAAGAAACGACAGAGGAAATGACAACTGAAGAAGAAACGACAGAGGAAATGACAACTGAAGAAGAAACGACAGAGGAAATGACAAGTGAAGAAGAAACGACAGAGGAAATGACAAGTGAAGAAGAAAAAATGACAAGTGAAGAAGAAACGAAAGAGGAAAGACAAGTGAAGAAGAAACGACAGATGAAATGACAAGTGAAGAAGAAACGACAGAGGAAATGACAAGTGAGAGAAGAAACTGAAGAAGAAACGACAGAGAAATGAAATGACAAAAGATGAAATGTGAAGAAGAAACAACAGATGAAATGACAAGTGAAGAAGAAACGACAGAGGAAATGACAAGTGAAGAAGAAACGACAGAGGAAATGACTGAAGAAGAAACGACAGAGGAAATGACAACTGAAGAAGAAACGACAGATGAAATGACAAGTGAAGAAGAAACAAAAGATGAAATGACAACTGAAGAAGAAACGACAGAGGAAATGACAACTGAAGAAGAAACAAAAGATGAAATGACAACTGAAGAAGAAACGACAGATGAAATGACCTGAAGAAGAAACGACAGAGGAAATGACAACTGAAGAAGAAACGACAGAGGAAATGACAACTGAAGAAGAAACAAAAGATGAAATGACAAGTGAAGAAAAAATAAAAACAGAAGAAGAGAAAAGTTAGGAACCCCCCCCCCCCCCCCCCCCCCCCATACACACAATAAAAACGTATCAAACTGGAAAGAGAACAAAAAAAAGAGTATGTAAAATAAAAAGACGAAACAGAACCTTCTTCGCAATGGGGCAAAAAAAGAAAGAAAGAACAAAAAACATGAAACAACAAGACTTGAATTCAAACGCCCAACTATTTGACGTGTTACGTTATGTTTTAAATTCATAGGGCTTCCGAAATAAATTTGGCTAAAGATTAAATTTTATTATTTTAAAAAGACGAACCGTAATTAGTCCTGTTTTATGCTTTTAGTTTTGGGTATCCTACTTTAATTGGCAGTTGTTGTTTTTAGAAGATCCCTGCCTAAAACCTATTCTCTTACTGTTATGTTATGTCTTATTCTTAGGGATTCCGAAATAAATGTAGCTAAAGATCCAAAAAAATATTTTTCTTAAAAGACGAACCGTAATTAGTCCCGTTTTATGCTTTTAGTTTTGGGTATCCTACTTTAATTGGCAGGTTTTTCTAGAAGATCCCTGCTTGAAGCCAATCCTCTTACTGTACCACCTCTCCCCCTCCCTTTTCTCTAAGTCTGTGGTGATCGAACTGGAACTTGGAGAAAAAAAAGAGGGAAAACCCCCCACAAAGAAACAAAAAACAGAAGGGATTATTTATTTCCAAAGGCTTTTATACAGAGTAATTCAACGAATCAACGGCAAGCCTGGAATCTTCTGAAAACGAAAGTAGATTGGCTTTTCAGAACATAAGCATTTCTTATAGAGTAGATAGATATAACTTTCGGTTTCGTACATGTGCATGACATATTTTACGCCGGTGTCTTTCAACCGTAATTTGAAGAAGCAACGCATTAATTCCTTTTTGAATATCTGCCCCAAATCTCCCTCTCCTCTTCCTCCTCTCTCCCTTTTCCTTCCTCGCTCCATCTGTTTCTCTCTGTCTCCTTCTCTGCTCGTCTGTTTGTCTCCCTCCCCCTCTCTTTTATTTCTCTCTTTGCGTGCGTGCGCGCGTGTGTGTGTTTATGTGTGTGTGCGTGCGAGCGCGCGTGTGGTCGGTCTCTCTCTCTCTCTCTCTCTCTCTCTCTCTCTCTCTCTCTCTCTCTCTCTCTCTCTCTCTCTCTCTCTCTCTCTCTCTCTCTCTCTCTCTCTCTCCCTCCCTCCCTCAAATATTAGCAGCGGTATGGGAGTAGGTGTGGGGGAGAGAGTTATTTCATTTCTCTGTTATGGACAGTCATACATTCTCAATAATTGGCTTTCGTTTCTGAAAAAAACCCTTTTTGAAATGTCCAGAATGATGTCTTCAGTTTAAACGTTATAACTGTATGTTTTAACATTTTATTTGCATCAAAGCCAAATAGGGGGTAGGGGAGCTAAACCGGCAACAGTGGACGTCAGGATAGCCCTATGGTAATGGGACATAGCTCAAAAGAAGCGCACGAGACTGTTCTTTTAAACTGTGGTGAACTTTGTTTCTAAAAACTTGCACAGTTTTGGCGAGGTACAGTTTATTGCTAATATTTCAGCAAATTCACAGTGTGCCGCGTTTGACAGACGGTGGGTGCGCAAGTAGCTTCACTGCGGTCCAAGTATTGTAGTTATTGTCATTCTGATTATTGTGTATCATGCAACAGGCATTGACATTGACAAAAACGAATAGCCAATTCTTGCAGGTTAAAAAACAAAGACACAGTTAATCAACAAACTTAACAGAAGTTTTTGGACCGGCAAAAAGTGGCCCCGGCACCGGAGATGGGTACCCTTGAAAATTAAGCCAGAAGGAACAGTCCAAATGAGAAGTTTCTCTGGGAACATTTATTTTTGTGATCTATGCACCCTAAACTACCAGAAAATGCCCATGAACAATTTATTAGGGGGGGGGGGGTGCATGGTAACGGCGCAGTCGACAAGCGCGCACAACCCATATGCGCCGTCCCATATGCACGCGTTATCGTATCCCATAAGCGCGCAGTCTTGTCCGATAAGCGCGGAGTGACATGTCCGATAAGCGCGCGATGTCATGTCTGTTAAACGCGCGGTACACGGGTGTGTAAATAAGACCATATATTTTTAAACAGCGAAAAACCCCCTCGATTGATCAGAATGACAGATGCACGTGATAAACAGAGTATTACTTTTCTTCGTTTTTTCCCCCAATTCTACACGAGTTTTCTACATGAGTTTAAATTTATTGAATAAGATAAACAAAACAAAGGTTATTTTTGAGTGTTCGTTCTCTGAAGAAACTCTTTTTTTGCATTCGATTAAAAACATTATCTGCATTAAAAAAAAAAGACATTTACATTTATGTCTCCAGGTATCAACTAAATGCAACATATAAAAATGTACGATAGAGCTGACACATTGTTATTGTCTAAACAAATAAACATGCTAAATAGCTAACCCCAAAACCAAAAACCCGAGAAAAAGCTCTAGCAGTCTCGCGGATGATACGGATATTGACACGTGCCCGGGGAAATATGTAAATGTGTTTTACACAAGAAGCACGCACACCCTTTGGCTCCTACCCCTTACTTTCTTTTTGGGTTCTTTCTTCTTTTTTTTACCGCTGAAAATGCTAGAATGATTTTTTTTCTTCTAATTTGAAGAACTTTGGCTGTCTTTATGCAAAACTTTTTATAGAATGTACGACTGTGCCTAAGTGTCGGTACTTCTGTCCCTGGAAAATGCTGAATAGAGCAGAAAAAACCCCTTTAGATATGCATAGCCATTTCTCATAAAGAAAGACATTGATATCCGTCTTTACTTGAGCGGAGTGTGTGCACGTTAGGCTTATTGAGTTTTGCGAACGCATACACGCATGCACGCACACACACACACGCGCACGCATGCACACACACATACATACACACACACACGCGCGCGCGCGCGCGCGCATGCACGCATGCATTCACACACACACACACGCACGCACGCACGCACGCGCACGCGCGCGCGCGCACGCACGCACGCACGCACGCACGCACGCACGCACGCACGCACGCACGCACACGCACACGCACACGCACACACACACACACACACACACACGCACGCATACATTCTCTCACACACTCACGCACGCACGCACGCACGCATGCACACACACACACACGCACGCACGCACGCACGCACACAACACACACACATACATACACATACACACACATCGCGCACGCACGCACGAAAGATAAAGGGAAAAAAGCACATGTAAGCTGATCGACCTAACTCCAGCCCTCTAAGCGGAATTGAGTTAGAGGGCCATTGAGTTATCGGACAGTTTGTTGGAGGGAAAACAACACTGCTGTTAGGCAGCATTTCAAGAGCCTGAGAAGGACAGGACAATGAAGCAGTAGCGCGCGCGCGCGTGTGTGTGTGTGCGTGCACGAGGGCGCGCGCATGCGCGTAGATGTGTGTGTCTGCGTGTGCGCGCGCTTGCTCTCATGCGTTGATGACGGGCAGTGCTTCTTCCGTTTGTTTTATGGGCTTTTCTAGATTCATGTCACATTTTTAAAATTTCAATAGTTGTAGTAGTAGCAGCAGCAACAGCAGCATCAGTAGCATTTTCAACATCATCAACAGCAGAAGTTCACCAAAGCTCATACGTTCACCTACCACGTTTATTGTTTCTTAAAGGTCTGTGTACACGTTAACATTATTCACGAGATATTTCTATTTCTCCATGACAACACAGTGAAGTGTAAGTCATATTGCAGGGTTCCCATGTGCCTTTTAAGTCCTTGTGAATTGGTTGTGGTCAAAAGGCCTTTTAAGTGCTTTATTTCAGCAAGTAGATCCTTTTAATTCATCAAGAGGTCCTTTTATTTTTTGAAAGGTTCCGTTAACTCCTGTTTTATCCCGAAAAAAAAAATGATAAAGAAACCAAAAGCTAAAAAAATTCTGAAAATAAACAACCTGGCAGTATGCAAAGTTGTCGGTCTTACAGATCGGAGCAGACAATTCATTACTAGCTGTGTGAGTCTTCTGCACCAAGATGTAGTGATTCATTCCATGCGTATTGGAATGTCGGCTTTAAGACATGATTGTGCAAATGTTCACTGCATTGTGCTCTTGGTCAACAATTGGCATTCGGGCATTCTATACAATCAGGTTGGCGAAGGTCCTTTTACAATCTTTTGAGGTCCTTATAAGTCATTTAAAGGTCATTTTTTCGTTTCATGTTCCAAACCTGGAAACCCTGGGAGTGGTCTATCACTGTGTTGCCATGGGGAAATAAGAAATATCTTGCGAATAATGTTAACGTGTACACAGACCTTAACGAACGTTGTTTCATTTACAAAACCAAAGAAGACAGTATTGTTTATTTCTGTAGATCGTCATTTTCTGAAGCAAACCCATTGTGTTGAATAAATAGTGTTACTGTTAAACTCGGCTGTTCATTTTGTGTTGATTACTGTAACGGCCAAATTACAATCCTAATTCGACTGCACTGATTCGATTTGAACGAGCGAAACCAGTGCTGCCCATTTCCATTGATTGTCGTTAATGAAACTAAGCCGACAAAGACAGCAACAAAGAGGCGCGGCCTAATGCAAGTTCCTTTGATGAGTTGATGACGTCCAGTGTTGTTTTTTGGTTTGTTTTGTGGGCTTTCTAGATCTTCTTCCTAACTCTCTGTCTCTCTGTCTGCTGTTTGTCTCTGTCTCAGTTTCTGTTTCTTTCTCGGTCTCTGTCTGTCTCTCTCTGTGTGTGTCTATCTCTCTCTCTCTCAATCAATCAATCAATCAATCAATCAATCAAATCAATCAATCAATCAACCTCTATCTCTATCCCCCCCCCCCCCCCCCCGTCTCTCTCCCTGTCATCAAATGCGAAGTTATATATATTTTTTGTATTAATGCAACACGGAGCCAATGTTTTTAAAAAACAAAAAACAACAAGTGCAACGCCGAGCGGCTGCAAAGT
>CM065681.1:8860284-8872784 GCA_017654935.2 Phymorhynchus buccinoides | reverse complement strand
TTCCTTCCTTTGCCTTCCTTTCCTTCCTTCCTTCTGTTCTTCCCTTCCTTCCTTCCTTCCTTTTTCCTTTTTCTTTCCTTCCTTTGCCTTCCTTCCTTCCTTTCTTCCTTCCTTCTTTCCTTCCTTCTTTCCTTCCTTCCTTCCTTCCTTCCTTTTCCTTCTTCTCCTTTCTTCCCCTTCCTTCCTTTCTTCCCCTTCTTCTTCCTTCCTTCCTTCCTTCCTTTCTCCTATTTCTTCCCT
The DNA here is from genome assembly GCA_017654935.2 of Phymorhynchus buccinoides. Lineage (NCBI taxonomy): Eukaryota > Metazoa > Mollusca > Gastropoda > Neogastropoda > Raphitomidae > Phymorhynchus > Phymorhynchus buccinoides. The sequence continues at coordinate 8,872,544 of CM065681.1, read as the reverse complement.
TCCTTCCTTCCTCCTTCCTTTCCTTCCTTCCTTTCCTTTCCTTCCTTTCCCTCCCTTCCTTTCCTCTTCCCTTCCCATTCTCCTTCGTTCCTTCCTTGCTCCTTATTCATTCTTTCCTTCCTTCGTTCTACTCCCATTCTCCTTTCGCTTTCCTTTTCCTTCCTTGCTCTCCTTCTTTCTTCCTTCCTTCCTTCCTTCCTTTTCTTCCTTTTTCTTCCTTTCCTTCCTTTCTTCCTTCCTTACCTTCCTTCCTTTCTTCCTTACCCCTTCTTCTCCTTTTTCTTTCCTTCCTTTCTATCCTCCTTCCTTTCCTTTCTTTCTTCCTTCTTCCTCATCCTTCCTTTCTTTTCTTCTTTCTTTCTTTTCCTTTCTTTCCTTTCTTCTCTTCCTTCTTTTCTTCTTCCTTTCTTTCTTTCTTCCTTCTTCCTTCCTTTCTTTCCTTTTCTTTCTTTCTTTCTTATCATTTCTTTCTTCTTTCCTTTCCTTCCTTGTTCTTTTCTTCTTTCTTTCTTTCTTTTCTTTCATTCTTTTTCCTTTCTTTCTTTCTTTCTTTCTTTCTTTCTTTCTTTCTTTCTTTCTTTCTTTCTTTCTTTCTTTCTTTCTTTTCTTCCTTTTTTCTTTCTTCCTTTCTTTCTTTCTTTCTTTCTTTCCTTTTCCTTCCTTTCTTCTTTCTTTCTTCCTTCTTTCTTTCTTCTTTCTTTCTTTCTTTCTTTCTTCTTTTTTCCTTCTTTCCTTTCTTTTTCCTTCCTTTCTTCCTTTCTTTCTTTTCTTTCTTTCTTTCATTCTTTCTTTCTTCATTTCTTCCAACTCTTTACTTTCCTTCCTTTCTTCCTTTCTTTCTTTCTTTCATTCTTTCTTCCTTCATTTCTTCCAACTGTGCAATGTTGACCCTCTTTCGTTCCCATTTTGGCCCATTTCTGTATCAACTGTCACCCTCCATACCCACTTCACCGTTTTCTTTATCTTTTGATAATTATAGCACACAAGGAAGAAAACGCCAACAAACCCATGGTGGTTCCTAATTAATTAGCAAGCTTTCAAGAGTTAAAACTCTCTTTTTCAGGCATGCCACAGTGGAAAAGAGAACCACAAAAGAGAATTTTGATAATTATAAACATATAATAATATAAGTTTTGAATGAAAAAGTTGATTAGTTTAGCAATTTTGTTCTATCTTTGTATCTATTTATGAGAGAGAGAGAGAGAGAGAGAGAGAGAGAGAGAGAGAGAGAGAGAGAGAGAGAATTGACAATTTAAACTATTTTCCAAGGATATAGATTTTTAGCCAATATTCTTCCAATCTGTCTGAGAGAGAGAGAGAGAGAGAGAGAGAGAGAGAGAGAGAGAGAGAGAGAGAGAGAGAGAGAGAGAGAGAGAGAGAGAGAGAGAGGGGGGAGGGGAGGGGGGGAGAGGAGGGAGGGAGGGAGAGAGAGAGGGAGAGAGAGAGAGAGAGAGAGAGAGAGGGAGGGAGGGGAGGGAGGGAGAGAGGGAGAGAGAGAGAGAGAGAGAGAGAGAGAGAGGAGGGAGGGAGAGAGGAGAGAGAGAGAGAGAGAGAGAGAGAGAGAGAGAGAGAGAGAGAGAGAGAGAGAGAGAGAGAGAGAGAGAGTACATGAAAATCTATGTGTGTATGTTTGTGCGTGCTTTGCACACGCGTATGCGTATTCTTCTGGTAAAAATCGTAGACAAAATTTCTATCGATATTAGTAGTGAACCTTTAAAAGCCATTATGAGGATTATGTCTGGAGTGAGTGAGAAACCTGGGGGTGATTTTCAGACTGTTGAATGTTAATGTGTGTCTCTACCTAGTATAGTATTACTTCTCCACTCTTGGGAGTTGCTTGGATTCTTTTCTTCTTTTCTTAATTTAAACTATTGGAATTAACAAGAATAGATTTCACTGGCGCGTGCGGGGATATATATTGAACGGAGATTTCGTGGAATGAGGTGACTAATCACTGGCAGAAGAAGTAGAAGAAAAAATAAATCCGGATATTTTATCGCGTGGAATCCATTATTTTTTCCAGGAAGTGGTTTCCAAAGTGGACCATAGGATTGTGTAGCATTTGAAATGACATTTCGAGTCTGATAAATGGTGTAGGCAAGTACTTTAAGTCATAGTCATTTTTAGACTGATTCACGTCTTTTGGTGGTTGTGTTAACAGACCTACTGTTTCAAAATAAAGTGTCTTTTTGTTCTGAGTTTATGAAGTGCATTGTTTTAGCTTGGACGTTTGCTCAGATGGTTTGTCCAACGTCTTTGTTGTTTCCACCAGAAAGATAGAGGAGTGCCAATGTACTGCCATGGAAGTTAAAGGGGCACCCTGACGGATGAGTGTTTGTAAAAATAACCTCGTCCAGATCACCAGGAAAACTCCCTTTACAGAGATTGCAACACTCACTTTGCTCTGGTTTCTTAGAAATCAAACCGTCAAATCGACGATTCCTCTTTGGTGGAGGTGCTGGAAGTCAAATTCTTTCACTCAAAGAGAATGCGTGTGCCGTCTCTTTTCTAATGGCCGCCTGCGTTTAGACCAACTCGTTTGCACGAACGTTTCGCAATGCAAGCCTTTTTATTTTATTTTTGTAATTTTGTTATATAGTTTATCTAAAGGAGTTTCGCTCACAACAAAGGAAACAGTTCCTTTTTTTGGTAAAGGTCAAGATGTGCCACCCCCCTGCATTTCTCGGTTAATTCCATTTTCCCGTTTTTGCCTTTCTTACCAAACATAAAGCTGTATTTTATGAACCTTTTTAGCTAATAACCCTTTTGGAATACTTGTGGCACATCTTTACATTTACCCTTTTTTTTCTTTTTTTTCTTTTCTGCACTACAAAAAAAGAAAACGCTTCAACCACAATGAGTGACCTCCACCCACCCCATCCAAAATGGCTACTCTCTCCTGCATCTCCGCCAAGGAGGAATCGCGTATCGTATCGTAAATTTGAGTTTTACGTCCTCTCGACCTGGGAAGGCTAAAGGAGGAATCGCCGTTTTGACGGTTTAATTTATAGGAAACCAGAGCAAAGTGAGTGTTCCGATCCTTGAAAAGCTGGTGATCTCGACGTGTTTCTTGCAAAACCGCATCCGTCAGGGTCCATCTTTAATGTTCTTCTGCTGTTGCAAAGTGTCTTTAATGGAAGTTCAGAGAAAGCGTTTTCAACGTGAGACCTCTCTGTCTGAGGAAGACGGAGCGAGAGAGAAAAAACCGGTTATGTTGATTGTCCTTTTCTCTTCTTCTGTTCGTCTGTTCGTCTGTCTGCGCCTGAAGTAAGTGGTTACTGTGGGAAGAAAGTTTAAGGAGAGTTGGAGAACGGAAGGTGTTAGGAATGTAAAAGGAAGTCACAAGTTGGATCTCCTCTCACGCACAATCTTGTTTGTTGGGGAAAAAAGACAGGCTGCTAAACATGCAAATCTACCATCAGTCGTAAAGGTATCTGCACGTTAACAAAATATCTATTTCCCCCCATAGCAACAGTGTTAGGCCACTCATAAAGGTCTGCGTACACGTTAACACTATTCACAAGATATTTCTATTTCACCATGGCATCACATTGAGCTGAAAGTCATATTATTAGAGAATGAACACCGTGTTGCTATGGGGACATAGAAATATCTCGTGAATAGTGTTAACGCGTACACACACAGACCTTAATATGGCTTGCAACTCAGTGTGTTGTTATGGGGAAATAGTAATATATTGTGAATAGTGTTAACGTGTACACAGACCTTTATATGACTTACAGCTCACTGTGTTGCCATGGGGAAATAGAGATATCTTGTGAATATTGTTAACGTGTACACAGACCTTTATATGACTTACAACTCAGTGTGTTGCCATGGGGAAATAGAGATATTTTGTGAATAATGTTAACGTGTACAGAGACGTTAAGCGGGGTGCTAATGTATATTAACCAAGGCATTTCCACTACCATCATAGTTTTGCCCGGGTTCTCGGAATAGCTGTCTTTCTACCGCCATCTGGAGATAATAGTCATGTAAGACGAAGGAACGCACATTCTTGAAAGGGTACATCTGGGAAACTAACGAAATAAAAGCAATTCGGAGGAAACTGAAGCCGATCAACGGTCGATCAAGACTTAACAATAATCTGTGTAAAACAGTCACTTCTGTCTTCAAGAACTTGAAACGAACGAAATACTAAAACCGTTTTAGCAGGACAAGCCAGGTGTCTCAAACTTCATTCGTGAGCCAGTGTTTCTCCTCCTTTTTTCTTCCTTCCTTCTCTCCATCACTCCCCCCCGTCTCTCTTTGCCCCGATGAAGTTCAGCAGTTCCTACGCTTACAACGGCGTGACAGTGGGGGGTTCGAGGCTCAAGTCCGGACTAGGAGGAACCACCATGCTGGCGGCCTCTTCTTCTTCCTTCTCCTCGGCCTGTTCCTCCTCCGCCTCCTCCGCCTCCTCCGCCTCCTCCTCCTCCTCTCAGTCTATCGTGCTGGCCTCGTCCTCCGCGGTGTCTTCCAGTCGTGGGAAAGGCCGGGGAAGGGAGGAGGAGGGGCAGGGGGAGGGGGGAAACCCTGCCGTCGCTGCTCTGCGTTGTAAAGCCCCGCCCTGCCCGTGCTCCGAAGCCCTGCATTACTGCCTGGGGTAGGTAGTTTTGTCGTCTTTGTCGTCGTCGTTATGGCGTCAACGTCGCGTTGATGTTGTCGTCATTGTAATCAACATCATCATCATCGTCGTCGTCGTGATCATCATTATCGTCGTCGTCATTGTCGTTATGGCGTCGTCGTTGTCCTCCTCCTCCTCCTCCTCCTCCTGCTTCTTCTTCTTCTCCTCCTCCTCCTACTTGTTGTTGTTGTTGTTGTTGTTGTTGTTGTTGTTGTTGTTGTTGTTGTTGTTGTTGTTGTTGTTGTTCTTCTTCTTCTTCTTCTTCTTCTTCTTCTTCTTCTTCTTCTTCTTCTTCTTCTTCTTCTTCTTCTTCTTCTTCTTCTTCTTCTTCTTCTTCTTCTTCTTCTTCTCCTCCTCCTCCTCCTCCTCCTCCTCCTCCTCCTCCTCCTCCTCCTCCTCCTCCTCCTCCTCCTCCTCCTCCTCCTCCTCCTCCTCCTCCTCCTCCTCCTCCTCCTCCTCCTCCTCCTCCTCCTCATCATCATCATCATCATCATCATGGCATCATCATCATCTTCATCGTCATCATGCCATCATTATTAACATTATTGATCATAGTCGTTTTCGTCGTGATCGTCGTTATCATCACCATCATCGCCATCAAGTCTTGTCATTGTTAACTGCTTAAAGCATAATGTTTTGGAATTGAGCAAAGAATGACATTTGTGAAAAATATATAGTCTATGTATCGTTGTGCTATTAAAGAATTGATATTTATTTATGTTTTGAAATCCTGAATATGGGGCAGTGGGTGGATGCCTCGTGCCTCCATGAGGCTCTCCCCGTAGGGATACCGGTCTTTTTCTCTCGTAAAAATAGTCCCCCCCCTTCTGGAAGTTCTGTGCTTGTAACTTCCTCTAATCTGCCACTCTCTTTGACTCTGCCTTTTTCCTTTGCGTACTCTCATCTACTATCTTTCTGACTTATTGGCCCATTCTCCTGCCTTTGTTCTAAACATAATATTCCAAATAACCGTTCTCCTTTGAGCTCCTCCGAAATCGGACTGTGTCGGCAGCGGGGAGACCAGTGAAAACTGAAAACGGACACATACGTACCTTACCCATTGTGGCCTTTTGGCATGGGAACGCAGAGGAAGAAGAAGAAATCCTGAATAGAAATTTTAAGGCATGGGAAACAAAAATGAGAGGAGGAGAAGGGACAGGGAGAACGATAGAGGTGAAGGTGGGAGAGGGGGGGGGGGGGGGCACACAGACAGGCTTTCGGACATAATATAGACAAGACTAACATACAGATGCACAAACAGACAAACGCATACGCAGACCCACACGGTGAATTAAGGAAGATGCAGCATCGAGGCAGACAGGGATTCATTGATAGTGTCAGGCATCCACCACGACCCCAGTGGAGATTGGTGGCTCACCGGCGTTGTCTGCTGCCATCAATTCACATCCACACTGCAAAGAGTGTGTGTGTGTGTGTGTGTGCGTGCGTGCGTGCGTGCGTGCGTGCGTGTTTGTGTGCGTGTGTTTGTTCGTGTGTGTGTGTGTGTGTGTGTATGTGAGAGAGAGAGAGAGAGAGAGAGAGAGAGAGAGAGAGAGAGAGAGAGAGAGAGAGAGAGAGAGAGAGAGAGAGAGAGAGAGAGAGAGAGAGAGAGAGAGAGAGAGAGAGAGAGAGAGAGAGAGAGAGAGAGAGAGAGAGGGAGAGAGAGAGGGAGGGAGGAGAGAGAGAGGGAGGGAGAGGGAGGGAGGGAGGGAGGGAGGGGAGGAGAGAGGGAGGGAGGGAGGAGAGGAGAGAGAGAAGGGAGGGAGGGAGGGACGTTCTCATGAGAGAGAGGGAGGGAGGAGAGAGAGAGAGGAGGAGAGGGAGGAGAGGGAGGGAGGGAGGGAGGGAGGGACTAAAGAGGGTATAATGGAAAAAAAAAAAAGAGAGAGATACAGAGAGAGCAGAGATTATTTTTTTGTTAACAGACGAGAGATTTGTTGCATTGATTTTCACTGAGAGTCAACATTCTGAGAGGGAAAGAGAGGGTTAGAGCCAGAGAGAGTTTTTAAGAGATATCAAACTGAGAGAAGCAGACTTTAGAGATTGAGAGAGAAACATGAGGGAGGGAGGTGTCTAAAGTACAAGACCGCCGTCATTTCAAGGAAACAAAATAAAACCAAAGGGTATTCCATGATGAGTGAGAGAGCTTCTCCGCCTCGCTTCGTGGAGCGAGAGAGAGAGAGAGCTTTGAATTTCTTTTTTTGCTTCTCCTTATTGTCATTACTTTCACGTTACGTTCTCATGAGAGAGAGAGAGAGAGAGAGAGAGAGTACAAAGCGAGATGGGGAGAAATGATTGCAAGATAGGGAGAGATACAAGTGTGAGATTAAGACTAAAGAGGCGTATAATGATAATTTGGGAAAAAAAAAAAAAAATGGAATGCTCAAAATACAAAGAAAACGCAGATATAAATTATTTTTTTGTTAACATTTTACGCACTCCACCTCATTTGTTGCATTGCAAATTTTCACTGAGAAACATTCTGCCATTCTCGGGAAAGGGGTAGGGTTAGGGACAACCAGCCAAGGATGTTTTTAAAAGGAATGTCAAACTGAAGGATGGAAGCAGACTTTGAGATTGAGAGTCGTAAACATGAGGGGGAGTGTCTAAAGTACAAGACCGCCGTCATTTCAATACAAACAAAATAAAACCAAACAGTATTCCATGTATTATTGACAGTGAACTAGCGCTTCTCCGCCTCGCTTCGTGGTTGGCGAGAGTGTGGAATAGCTTTGAAGAAGTTTTCTTCTTCTTCTGCTTATTCCTTAGGCAGCCAACTTCATCACGTTGAAGATTCTGCTGCACTTTAGGGGGTAGTACGAAAAAGAGAGAAATAGCAAAAGATAGAGTACAAAGCGAAATGATAACATTATGGGGAAATTCAGTTTAATTAAGAAATGATTGCAAGATAGTCAGGAAATAACTGAAGTATTTACAGATACACAGTTTACATCGTGTAGAAAGATATTCATGAGATTCAAAACGGAAGGAAGTTAGTGAACCGTGCCATATTTGAAGATTTGATTTGGGAAAAAAAAGAAGAAAAAGTACGGGGTAGGGATGGATGGGGGAACCTTTAGAAAGGGTGTTTCGGATTTCATTGGAGGGGGTTTGGGGTGGGATTATTGGGGGTTGGGGTGGGTAAATAAAATGTGAGGGGGTTGGGGTGGGTGGGAGGAAACGGAAATACGAGTTAAAAGTCATGCCCGACTGTTAAATGCCCCCAGTCTAGCCAGGGACACCCGGGCCCCACATGAGAAGTGGGCTAAAGGCAGATTTTCTGTGTCATGCACGACCGTTAAGTCCCCCCAGATCAGCCGGGGAAACACGGGCCCCACATGATGCATGCACAGGAGTATTTGTATTTAGGGGACATGCATGTAAAGAGGAAGAAGAAGAAATCCTGAATAGAAACTGTCATGTCAGCTTCTATGAGGCTCGTTTAATTGATCAGTGACACAAAATATTGACAGACTGCAACCATAAGTATTTCTTATAGGCCTACCTAATGTTTCTTCTTCACCTGCAAAGAGTGAAGTGAGCTTTAGATAAACTTTTAACACAAATCGTAGATAGTTTGGTGTCTACCTTTTCTGGCTTAGGTATTGACAGGTATCTTTGTGTGTTGTTGTTGTCGTTCCCTGGCTTAAAGACTCCAGGGATCATCCCAACAGCCGAAGCACGAACACTATGGTAGAAATGCACCAGCTAGGGATGAGAACATTACGTGTGTGATAGTTATTTTTATTACCCCGCCACGTGTGCAGCTGCATTCCGACTTCGGAGGAAGCATATCTTTCTGATTACCTGCAAGCTTAGAAAGTGGGCAGTCGCTGTTGTTTTTTGTGTACTCATACGGATTGACCCATGTTCCTGAAATCATGGGTCTAGTTTCCCTAGACGACGTTCGCCGCGCGCATAACTGTTACGCCAAAAGAGGTCGAAGAAACACTTTAGAAAACGTTTGCGGAAATATATTACAAGCTCTTGTCTGATCGGTCAAAAAAAAGAGTATTAATTTAAACAAACTTTAATGGACCAAACAACAACAAGAAATGTATTAACCCCCTACCAGTTCCGGATAGTTCGCCGCTTGCTCGGTGTTTGGCAAGAACAAAACGTCACGCGAACTATCGGCAAACGAAGGGAGGTTTCTTAGACCGTTTTTGCCGATTTGAGCGAGCGCAACGTAACGTTAGCCCTTGTAAAACGAGGCCCCTGTTGAATCACAGATCGTGCGCACCTCTCCGATGATCCGGAAGACCACGAAGCGGGAAACAATGACTGAACACAATGAATAGCATTTGCATGTCAAAGGGGGAACACCCGAACAAGTAAGTGGATGGAAGGAAATATGGTAAAATGGCTACGCTGAGCCTAATGGTATATCGATGCGCACTTTGACTAAAGATCAGCGATGATGCTAATATAATTCACAGGGAAGGGTTTTGGGTGGGGACCAGCAATGCTTGATGCAGTGGTGAGGCGCAGTAGTAGTAGTAGTAGTAGTAGTAGTAGTAGTAGTAGTAGTAGTTGTAGTTGTTGTTGTTGTAGTAGTAGTCTTATTGGAAGCATAATGATGTTACCAAAGAGTCTAAATGTTACAAAGAGCGATCAGTTCGCATCCTACCAACCTTGCAATGAATGAAACCAACTTTCTTACTTCCCACCTGGAAGGTGAAAAGGTGGGAAGTGTTAGTGTTGTTGTAGGCAGTGAGTGAGTTCACAATGATCCCCACATGTAGTGTAGGTGAAAGGGTGGGAATTTTAAAAAAACCCGACTTCAGACAGCTGCGGAGTGCGAGCTCTTTGTATATTCCGGCTTTTTGATGTTACTCAGTTGCCCTCTGTCTGCGATTCTGATAAAGGGTCCACTTCGCTACAAACGATTCGACCCCAATACGATTCGATCGTGACGATGGTGTCTGTGAGACACGATCCACGTGAAATACGTCCGCCTAAAACTAATGCTACCATTTTCGCTCACTATGCTCAAGTAGACCCAATACAGGAATCAAATACAATTTGTGATAACAAAAGAAACATGTTTCATTCGATTCGCATACGGGGGACTTCAAATATAGTGAACAAAACTGGCAGGGTGTCATGATCAGATTCGTGTTGACAATAGAATTTCACGTGAATGATGCCTCGTAAATGTCGCAATCGCATCGCATTCAGATCCGAGTCGTTTGTAGTGTAGCAGGCCCTTTCTGTGAAGTAATTCCACAACATACAGTGACCGAGCCCCAATACGCAGGAACGCCCTGCCCTTTCCACATCTAGACCCGAGGGGTTCCCGTCGACCACTGGAAAGGAGAGTGTATTGGCGAAGGTCGAAATACACGATGGTAGTGGTCGCTCTTTCCTTATGGCAACACAGTGCTAGGCCAGTAATTTCATTACTAGAGTATCGCAGTGTTGCCATGGGGAAAGAGCGAACACTAACAGCGTGTATTTCGAACCTAAATAATGCATGGATGTACATGGGGTCAGCCAGGCAAGTATTCCCCAAAACAGAAACGCCCGCCCGCATACATACAAACACATACGTATGCAGGCACGTGAGCGTGCGCGCGTGCGCGCGTCCCCCCCCTCTCTCTCTCTCTCTGTCTCTGTCTCTCTCTCTGTCTCTGTCTCTGTCTCTGTCTCTCTCTCTCTCTCTCTCTCTCTCTCTCTCTCTCTCTCTCTCTCTCTCTCTCTCTCTCACGCGCACACATGTACGCGCGCAACCAAACACGTGCTCCCGCAAACTCACCTCTCTCTCTCTCTCTCTCTCTCTCTCTCTCTCTCTCTCTCTCTCTCTCTCTCTCTCTCTCTCTCTCTCTCTCTCTCTCTCTCTCTCTCTCTCTCTCTCTCTCTCTCTCTCTCTCTCTCTCTCACACACACACACATACAACAAACACACACACGTACACACACACACGCGCGCGCGCGCGCACACACACACGTACACACACACACACACGCGCGTGGCGCGCGCACGCACACACACACATGTACACACACACACGCGCGCGTGCACACACACAGACGCGCGCGCGCGCATACACACAACACACACACACACACACACACACACACACACACACACACACACGTCCGCCCGCATACACACAAACACATACGCATTCTGTCTAATATCACGAGAAGTGGATAGACGTTAAAGGAAACACACACACACACACACATACACACACACACACACACACACACACACACCACACACACCACACCACACACACACACACACACACACACACACACCACACACACACACACACATTCACACACACACACATTCACACACACACACAAACACACACACAGATACAGGCATGTACTCAAAAACGTGCACGCCTGCGCAAAGGGATAAAGGAATCCAAATGTAAAAAGCAAGGTTGTCAACTTGCCGACCTACAAACCAAACAGCCTTTTTGTCGTCAAAGTTGAACTTTTTTCTTTAATATAAAACCAAGCCTTTTTGTTTTCGTCAACTGTTTTCATGTGGTGCAGGGCTGTGTACAATGGATCTAAGGCTGTCGTTTGGAGGGGGGGGGGGGGGGGGGGTGTTCGTGTGTCAACTCTCTCTCTCTGACAGGAAGCCATGCAGGAAAAGTAAGCACCACAGAAACTGGGACGGAGTTTTGGAGTGCCGGACACTAACTGACATTGCACAATATACAGGGTTGAAGAGGCCTGGTTTACTTTTCACCCCTGGTATCACAATTCCTTACTTTGCCTTCACATCATCTCTTCTTCTTCTTGTTCATCTTCTTCTTCTCTTCACCCTCCTCCCCCTCCCCCCCCCTCCTGCTTCTTCTTCTTTTTCTTCTTCTTCTTCTCTTCACCCTCTTCCTCCTCCTCCCCTCCCTCCTGCTTCTTCTTCTCTTCCCCCTCCCCCTCCTCCTCCTCCTCTATCTCCTCTCCTCCTCCTCCTCCTCCTCCTTCTTCTTCTTCTTCTTCTTTCTTCTTCTTCTTCTTCTTCTTCTTCTTCTTCTTCTTCTCTTCTTCTTCTTCTTCTTCTTGTCTTCTTCTTCTTCTTCTTCTTCTTCTTCCTCCTCCTCCTCCTCCTCTTCTAAGTACTTCCTTTTCTTTTTCCTCCTCCTCCTCCTCCTCTACCCCTCCATCTCCTCCTCCTCCTCCTCCCCCTCCTCCTCCTCTTCCTCCTCTTCCTTCTCCTCCTCCTCCTTCCCCCTCCTCAACCCCCTCGTCCTCCTCCCTCCTCTCTCTCCTCCTCCTCCTCCTCCTCCTCCTCCTCCTTCTTCTTCTTCTTCTTCTTCCTTCTTCTTCTTCTTCTTCTTTTCTTCTTCTTCTTCTTCTTCTTCTTCTTCTTCTTCTTCTTCTTCTTCGTGTCACCGTCTAAAATCGATAGTGATGGTGAGTCGCTTTTTCCCCCAATGCGAGAGGCGTCTAAGATTGTCATGACTTGTTCCATATTCTATTCACCACTTGGTTTCCCAGTCGTTGGTTAGGGGATAAACACTCTCGCGGGCAAAGCGAGTGACTGATTCTAATCCGATTAATGAGAACTTATGGGGTTCATCATTCATACAGACTTTACAAATTGAAAAAAAAAGTCGTTGAACGGGGAAACCGTTGAAAACCCCCAGCCCACACATAGAAAGCTGGA
>CM065681.1:8850284-8855284 GCA_017654935.2 Phymorhynchus buccinoides | reverse complement strand
CTTCTACAGAGAGACAGACAGACACATAGACATATACACAGAGAGATACGCAGAGACAAAGACAGACAGACACGGGGAGAGACGGACAGACAGAGAGACAGAAAGAGAGACAATTATAATGTTAATGGTTTGCTGTGTTATAGTTTTACAAGACATTCTCAAGAGGGGCGATGGTGGTGTGGAGCATTCGAAAACAAAAGCCAAATACCGACCGATGCATGAATACAGAGAACATGGAGAAAGGCGGCAATCGTGACTGGGATGGATCCCTATCAGTGTCACGGAACCGAGTTCGAAAATGTATTTATCGAGTACTCATAACACAAATTAGAGAGAGGGGGGAGAGAGAGAGAGAGAGGGAGAGGGAGAGGGAGGGGGAGGGGGAGGGAGGGGGAGGGAGGTGGAGGTGGAGGTGGAGGTGGAGGTGGAGGGAGGGAGGGAGGGAGGGAGGGAGGGAGGGAGGGAGGGAGGGAGGGAGGGAGGAGGGAGGGAGGGAGGGAGGGAGGGAGAGAGAGAGAGAGAGAGAGAGAGAGAGAGAGAGAGAGAGAGAGAGAGAGAGAGAGAGAGAGAGAGAGAGAGAGACTCTCCAAAACAAACAGAAGGAACAGACGAGCAAACAAATCCGTTGCTTCTTCTCTTCTCATGGTCTCTCTTCTCTCCTTCCCTTCCCCAATCAGTTCATGTCGGTCCTGTGATCTAGCAGGTATCTTCTATCAAGGAGACAGCCCAGATACAAATTGAAAATGTTTTTTAGTCCCCGAGCCGAAGGTTCGGGAACTATTGTTTCTGTCTGATCCGTCCGGCGTGCCTCCGTCCGTCCGTCCGTCCGGCTATTCGTCCGTTTTTCTCAAAAAAACTATTCAGTCTATCATCAATCAAATTTGGTATACTTGTTCACGAAGATGCAAGCTATCCACTGATGTATTTAGTTTTACATTAAGGTCAAGGTCGCGCCAGTTACGGGTTCAAACCCCGAAACACATAATCGCTAATATCTCGCGAAGTTTTGCATGTATTTCAATGCAGTTTTTTCCACAACATTTCTTGATGAATGGTCTATAACACAGTTGTCATGAATTTTTCTGTGCGCGCGTGTGCGCATGATCGCGCGCGCTCAAATCACGGGTCCGAAGCCCAAGGCTATATATAAAAAACTATTCAGTTACGTGCTGTTTTGATGCGTTTTTATGTAGTTACGTGCTGTTCTGATGCGTTTTTATGTATGTGTACAGCCGACACATTCCGATTTCGGAGTAGCTCGGCGATGCTGCGAGGGGACTTTGCAGCCGCTCGGAGTTGCATTTGTTCCATTTTGTTTAACCCTTTCACCGCCAAAGTCGCATTTTAGCACCACAGTGATTTAACACCTATGTCACTAAAAGGCATCAAATTGGGGTCTATTATCCGAGGACCCTATTGTCTTAGTTTTGGGAAGTAAGGATAGACCTTATTTTATATGTCACAGAAGAATCCCCAATACTGCAGATGGATTTTGTTCACTACCCAGGTAAATTTAATGTGAATTTAATGTGAATGTTTGGCTGAAATATGGCTGGCGGTGAAAGGGTTAATCTCTTTCCAAGCTGCCCGGGTCTCAGTTTGACCGTTTGGTTTCTTGTGCATAATTTGTACAATCGCAAAATGCTTGCATTGTTTTCTGTTGAAATGTTTGTGTGCGGAGACATAAATGTGCTGTTATCGCCACGTGAAGCTGGTTATTAACCAGGGCCTGTATTCACATTGAGACAGTAATAAGTATGAGACTTATCACCGTGAGTATCTTAGAAGTCCTTCTAAAGGTAGTAGGATTTAATAGGACTGTAGAAGGACTTCTAAGATACCATGATGATACGTCTCATACTATATCAATGTGAATACAGGCCCTGGGAAATAATCATGACACTATGAAATTCCTTCCGAGTCAAAAACGATGCTCGTCGTCACAGATCACCCCCCAAACACAACAGTCCTATAAGCTAGTTTTTCATCATGTCGTTTAAGCAGTTCTAGCACTAATCTGTTCTGTAAAATGTTCAATGTTCAATGTCTAGGTGTGAACAAAAATAAGGAAAGAATGAGATAATCTAATTTTAATTCATTATGCAATGAACGATAATAATGTTGAACCTCAGTATTGCGACCACCCTACAGACTGATCAAATGGTCCGTAATTGCGAGGCGGTCGCTATACTGGAGACTCTTTTAGTAATAGATAAGACATTTTGTTTTTGTTTTTGTATTTAGTATTCAAGTGACAGAGATGTATCTATGTGAAATTCGGGCTGCTCTCCCCCGGAGAGGGCGTCGCCGCAAGCGCAGCGCCTACCCAATTAAAAAACACACAACAAAAACTATTTTTTTGGGGGCAGGGTGAGGGGGGGGGGGCAGATTTGGGAAACCTAGCTATCAATTTGGCCATACCAGACAGCGGGATTTCTCCCTGCTCTTACCGACTTTCAACTGCCGTGGGATTTTTACGCGTGAAGAACACGGGTCAGACTAGCTTTAAGTCCCCAATCCGAAGGAGTCGACGTTCAGCTCGATTTTTTCTGTCGAACTTGAAAGAAAGGGCGAGGCCGGGATTCGAACCGCATTACATTTGGCAGGCGAACGTCTTAACCACTTGTGACGAGGTAATGGGTTAAAAGGCTAAGTCTCTAGGGAAGACTTTAGAAAATTTGCCTTTAGCCCACTTCTCTAGGGTATGGGAGATGAGCAACTTTCCCGGCCCCTTTTCATCTAATAAATTTATATTTGTGCCCGGGTTCTGGCTCGTCAGATGGTTGTAAGAAATACAAGTGGTTGAATTGCTCTAAATGGCAGACAGAGAGAAGTAAGGTTTTACATGAAATTACAAGACTCCCACTCTCATCAGTCTGACCAAAGGGTTCAGGATTATTTGACACTTGTATTTTATTTACTCCCAAAATCTGCATAAGATTATGCAACAATAATAATAAAGCAGCTCAATGGCGCCAAAACAAAATATGGATAAAAACACAATGAAATCCGAAAGGATTCACAAGACTTTTGTCTTTCTATAAGGTTCGCCCCATGCCGGAAGGGTTACTAATTATATTCGGTGTCCGTAGGAAAGTTCAAATGATTGGCGCAGTCAGGTAGACTTAGCTGTTTGAAGTTCTGGGCTTGCTCGTCAGGTGAGAGTAGCTCCCAGTCGTTCCTATTACGGCTTCGCGGGATGGCACGGTTCAGGCGTGGTCTCCTCGCGGATTCTGGGTGCAGGTTGTCTTGGCGACGGACCCGTCTTGGTGCGTGGTGGAGTCCGGGATGATCGTCCGGCCCACGATGCCCTGCTGATAATCACAGGAGAAGGTGGATGTAGATCTCTATGGCTTAGAGACAAGGGGCTTCAGTCGGCAGGGAATTAGTGAATCCCAACCGGCTTGAAGGCTTCCCTTGTACAATAGCACTACATGTAGTTAATAAATAAACTGAATTTCAGTTAACAAACTGAGATCAGTAAAACATAAAAGGTGATCAATCCATCATCACTCTCCATCCAACACCTGGAAAGGAATGGTATCATAAAGTGCAAGATTGCGGCCCATAGGTTTCCTACTAAAAATAGTGCAAGATTGCGGCCCATAGGTTTCCTACTAAAAATAGACAAAAGGGTTAGTAGGCATAAACTCCGGTTCTGGTACCAAAAGTGTTCAAGTCAAAAAACACACACACAAATAATCAGTGCACATAAATAGAATAGAATGTTTACCACTTCTTTTCTATAACATATCTATCTACTCCTTATTCATCATTGAACATAGGATCTAGATCAAAACTAGAGTCAAACACACAAGATCTCAATCACCTGCCATCAATAATACTTACTAGTGGGCTTATGATGACTGGTTGTGAGTGTTGCTCTAGCTACGTTTCAGCATCTTGTGTGACAACTTTTTCTCACCACTCCAATTATAGCCTTCACTTTCAAACAATGAAAGCCTGCTATTGGTGTATTACAGTCCACACGTCACAATTTTGCTGTTCTAAATGTACTGAACAATCACGCGCCTATTCCATCCTTAGCACATTCCTGACATTCCTAACCTTGTGATTGAAAAGGAAAAACCGTGTTCAAAGGGAGATAACCTCGGTTGTCACTTTCTTGTGATGAGCCGGTAGAAAGGGGGGGGGGGGGGTGAAGGGAGATAACCTCGGTAGGTGGTACGTGCTGACCGGGTAGAAAGAGATAACGCCCTTCCGCGGCGTTCGTTTGAAGCAGCGGGGCAATTAACGTGGCGGCTGGACAGAGAAATGAAAAGGCGAGGGGGGGGAGGGGAGAAGGGGGGGGGGGTGTAGATAAGAAATAAAGAAAGCGGGTCGCGCGGGACACTTACGTCACACCACTCTGCCACCTTTCTCCAGAAGAGAAGAGACTGAGCAACGCTGTCCGGATGACCGGGGTTCCCGTTAAAGGGGTCCCCACTGTAATAGCGAAATATCTAGACTACAATGCTGCAGCCTTACTCTTTGACAGCACGTTGACATGGTCTGTCCTTTGCTTAGTTTGATTTGTACGAATGCTCAACCTAGCTCGCCAATTTGACCGCCAGGTGGCAACCAAACCCAATTGGGGCTTATTTCGTGATATCTTTAGTTGGGGGTAGAGAAAGAGAGAGAGGGAGAGGAGTCCCTCCCTCTCTCTGTCTCTCTCTCTCTCTCTCTCTCTCTCTCTCTCTCTCTCTCTCTCTCTCTCTCTCTCTCTCTCTCTCTCTCTCTCTCTCTCTCTCTCTCTCTCTCTCTCTCTCTCTCTCTCTCTCTCTCTCTCTCTCTCTCTCTCTCTCTTTATCCCCAACTAAGAATATAGAGAGGATTAGCCCCACTCGAGCGCTATGCCACATGGCGGTCAAAACATCCAGCTAAGCCGCTCATTACCAGTGGCGGCAGTTGCGTTTGTTCTGCGTTCCGTTCCACCCAGCGACATACCCCTGTCCACCCCTCCACCCACCCTGTCTTTTTAGCCTGACCTACTGCCACCC
>CM065681.1:8842784-8845284 GCA_017654935.2 Phymorhynchus buccinoides | reverse complement strand
GCATTGATTTTTGTTTCTTTTTGTGGCTTCTTTCATCACACCTATCAATTTCCTTTTTGTGCTTTTTGTACGAATTCATCATAAATGGACCCTACCTTTGTCTGTGATTTTATTGAAGTTTTTTTTGTTTCCAATTTTGTCTTTAATTTGACACCTTTTTGTGTGCATCTGTTTATTTTGCATTTTTTTGTTCTTTCATGTTTGGTTTCTCTCCCCCCCTCCACCCCCCCCCCCCCCCCCCCCCCCCCCCCCTGTCGATTGTAGGGTTTCTGTCTTACTACCCAAACTTTCTTTTTCATACGTTAAGGCCGTGTACACACATATGCGGATGTTCCGTGCGTAATCCGCGCGCAATCCATAAATAGGTGAAACAAAGAAGGGAAAAGATTTGCGCACGTGTCCGAATTTCCCCTAAATGCGTAAACTTGTATCCTTCTTTCTTCCACTTATTTAGGGTTTTCCGTACGGAACTTACGCATCTAATGTGAACCCGGCCGATATTGTCGGTTGCTGTGGCTTTTGTATGTGGGTTACACTTACTCACTCTTGTGTTTTGTCTTTAGGAGCGCATACGCGTGCGCACATGTTTGCATGCACACAAACGTGGGCTTACTAAACATACTTACTACTACGTACACACAGACGCGTGCACGCGCGCACGTATGAACACACACGCACGCACGCACGCGCAGAGAGAGAGAGAGAGAGAGAGAGAGAGAGAGAGAGAGAGAGAGAGAGAGAGAGAGAGAGAGAGAGAGAGAGAGAGGAGAGGGAGGGAGGGAGGGAGGGAGGGAGAGAGAGAGAGAGCGAGAGAGGGAGGGAGGGAGGGAGAGGGAGAGAGGGAGGGAGGGAGGGAGAGGGAGGGAGGGAGGGAGAGGGAGGGGAGGAGGAGGGAGGAGGAGGGAGGGAGGGAGGGAGGGAGGGAGGGAGGGAGGGAGGGAGGGAGGGAGGGAGGGAGGGGAGGGAGGGAGAGGGAGAGGGAGGGAGAGAGAGAGAGAGAGAGAGAGAGAGAGAGAGAGAGGGAGAGAGAGAGAGAGAGACAGACAGACTCGGACTCCTTTGCCCACTCTAAATTCTGGGCAAAGGACAATTAAGTGAGACAGACCAGAAAGAAGAAACAAGGACAAGTAAGACAGCACGGAGTAACACTTTTTAGCAGTCTGTGACAAAAGGGACCACACGCCTACAGTGATTCGATTTCAGAAAGAAGATGAATTATTGTTCTATTTTATTTTTTGAGTGCGTGTGAAGGGAAAATGAATCTCTTCAGGGGACACCGTACGCAGTTATGGAATGATTAATGTCATCCTTTTCTTTCGCTAACACATTTTTCTCTCTCTGATGAACAAAAGCCCGAACGCCCACGTTGTTGCTGGTAATATTTCGGAAATGTATTGACTTCCCTTTATCAATCACAATCATGGACTCATTGGTTTCTCTGGCGCAGAGAGAGAGAGAGAGAGAGAGAGAGAGAGAGAGAGAGAGAGAGAGAGAGAGAGAGAGAGAGAGAGAGAGAGAGAGAGAGAGAGAGAGATCTAGAGAGAGAGAGAGAGGTAAAGAGAGAGAGAGCTGGAGAGAGAGAGCTAAAGAGAGAGAGAGAGAGAGAGAGAGAGAGAGAGAGAGAGAGAGAGAGAGAGAGAGAGAGAAATTACACCCCTTCAATAATTCGATTTGGAACATGCCACTTTTATTTTTTAGCCTTCACCGAACAATAAATAAACCAGCAACGAAGAGAAAATTGTGAACTAAACCAGTGTGATGTTCCTCTTTGTAACCATCGAAGCATAGAATATGGCATTGATTTTTGTTTCTTTTTGTGGCTTCTTTTATCACACCTATCAATTTCCTTTTTGTGCTTTTTGTACGAATTCATCATAAATGGACCCTACCTTTGTCGGTGATTTTATTGAAGTTTGTTTTGTTTCCAATTTTGTCTTTAATTTGACACCTTTTTGTGTGCATCTTTTTATTTTGCATTTTTTTGTTCTTTCATGTTTGCTTTCTCTCTCTCTCTGTGAGAGAGAGAGAGAGAGAGAGAGAGAGAGGAGACAGACAGACAGACAGACAGAGAGAGAGAGAGAGAGAGACAGAGAGAGAGAGAGAGAGAGAGAGAGAGAGAGAGAGAGAGAGAGAGAGAGAGAGACAGACAGACAGACAGACAGACAGACAGACAGACAGACAGACAGACAAACAAAGGGAGAGAGAGAGTGGTCCGAAATTGTGAAGACATAAAAATGCATTGCATCCCTGAATGAGGGCAAGAGCAAGAGCAAGAGAGAGATTGAACTACCGTATTTTACGGGCTGAGAGAGATTTAACTACCGTATTTTACGGGCTCTAAGTCTAAGGCGCACACCCCAAAATGTACACAAAATTCAGATTTTGTTATTAGAGTTTCTTACTACTGTATATTATTAGTTACATTATAAGGCGCAGGGGTCTCAGTCTAAGAGAAGAGAGAGAGTGAGATAGAGAGAGAGGGAGAGAGAGAGAGAGCAGA
>CM065681.1:8807784-8812784 GCA_017654935.2 Phymorhynchus buccinoides | reverse complement strand
TGTGTTCTCTTCAAGATAATGAGTATTTGTGCGTTTTTAGCGAGCAGACTACCTTGGTAAGGTTTATTTGCCGTGTTGATTTGCAAGTGTGTAAAGTGTGGTTCTGTTCCCACGCACGTGGGATGAGCATTTACAAGGATTAAAGAAGGATTAACCCTTTCGCAGCCAGCCATTTTTTAGCCAAAAAATGCCATAAAACTTAACTGTGTAGAGAAAACAAAATCTGCATTATTGCAAATTCCTCTGTGACATGTATAACATTACGTCCCAAAATTAAGAAAATAGGGTCTTTGGATAACAGGCCCTGATTTGATGCCTTTTTAGTGACAAGAGTGTTAAACCATTGTGGTGCTAAAATGCGACATTGGCGGTGAAAGGGTTTTAAACCATTGTGGTGCTAAAATGCGACATTGGTGGTGAAAGGGTTAAACCATTGTGGTGCTAAAATGCGACATTAGCGGTGAAAGGGTTAAACCATTGTGGTGCTAAAATGCGACATTGGCGGTGAAAGGGTTAAACCATTGTGGTGCTAAAATGCGACATTGGCGGTGAAAGGGTTAAACCATTGTGGTGCTAAAATGCGACATTGGCGGTGAAAGGGTTAAACCATTGTGGTGCAAAACTGCGACATTGGCGGTGAAAGGGTTAAACCATTGTGCTAAAATGCGACATTGGCGGTGAAAGGGTTAAACCATTGTGGTGCTAAAATGCGACATTGGCGGTGAAAGGGTTAAACCATTGTGGTGCTAAAATGCGACATTGGTGGTGAAAGTGTTAAACCATTGTGGTGCTAAAATGCGACATTGGCGGTGAAAGGGTTAATCCATTGTGGTGCTAAAATGCGACATTGGCGGTGAAAGGGTTAAACCATTGTGGTGCTAAAATGCGACATTGGCGGTGGAAGGGTTAAACCATTGTGGTGCTAAAATGCGACACTGGCGGTGAAAGGGTTAAACCATTGTGGTGCTAAAATGCGACATTGGCGGTGAAAGGGTTAAGCCATTGTGGTGCTAAAATGCGACATTGGCGGTGAAAGGGTTAAACCATTGTGGTGCTAAAATGCGACATTGGCGGTGAAAGGGTTAAACCATTGTGGTGCTAAAATGCGACATTGGCGGTGACAGGGTTAAAGAAAGATATGCAGAAGTGGACAGATGTATTTTTTCTCATCATAATTTACTGTGACACTGCTTATACTGTGTGACTAAAAAGGGGTTAGTGACGACGTTCAATGGATGTACTTGCTTGTAGGCAGGCAGTTCCTTGTTTTGGATAAAGGTGTGACAGGAAACTGTAGGCATTTCCTTTTCTGGATAAAGGTGTGACAGGAAACTGTAGGCATTTCCTTTTTGGATAAAGGTGTGACAGGAAACTGTAGGCATTTCCTTTTCTGGATAAAGGTGTGACATGAAACTGTAGGCATTTCCTTTTTGGATGAAGGTGTGACAGGAATCTGTAGGCCATTTCCTTTTTGGGGTATATGTGTGGCAGGAAACTAGGCATTTCCTTTTTGGATAAGGTGTGACAGGAAAATGTAGGCATTTCCTTTTTGGATAAGGTGTGACAGGAAACTGTAGGCATTTCCTTTTTGGATAAGGTGTGACAGGAAAATGTAGGCATTTCCTTTTTGGATATAGGTGTGACAGGAAACTGTAGGCATTTCCTTTTTGGATATAGGTGTGACAGGAAACTGTAGGCATTTCCTTTTTGGATAAAGGTGTGACAGGAAAATGTAGGCATTTCCTTTTTGGATATAGGTGTGACAGGAAACTGTAGGCATTTCCTTTTTGGATATAGGTGTGACAGGAAACTGAGCGATCAACGAAGAGGATAATGGCGGAAACAAGTGATGCAGACGATATACTATTGTTTTTTAAATTGTTAAAACTGAAATGCAAGAAACGAGAAAAAAGCAAACAGACGAGTAAAGGATAAACAACAACGGCAATCATTAGTTTGTGGATGCTGCCTGGTGATTCAATGTTGACGTTGAGCGAAAAAGAATCTGCGAGATCAGAATGAAAACGTAAATCCATGTTTTGATTAAGCGGAAAAGTCCCGTATACAGTAGACCTTCGAAACTATACCAAAAATCCCTAAGTTAAGCATTTACAAATTAGATAAAAGAAAAGAGGAATTTGTACAAATCCATCAGGAAACGAAAGGGAGTAAGTATTTGAATGGGAGTACTGTAGGGTGTGGTTAATTGTAGGCTGTCAGTATATTGTGATGAACGTGGACGAGCGTGGGTGGAAAGATTAAGTGTTCAGATACGTGAATGTTTCTTTGTTGGCACCAAGGAAAGGAAGAGAAACACACACACATGCGAGCACGCACGCACGCACATACACACGCACGCACACGCTCGCACATACACACAAACACGCGCGCGCGCACTCACACATACACATATACATACGCATACCCATACACACACACGCGCGCGTGCGCGCGCACACACACACATACAGAGAAAATGAAAGGATGGTTCAGATAGCAAAAAGGATGAGTCGATCGGTTGGAGAGAGAGAGAGAGAGAGAGAGAGAGAGAGAGAGAGAGAGAGAGAGAGAGAGAGAGAGAGAGAGAGAGAGAGAGAGAGAGAGAGAGAGAGAGAGAGAGAGAGAGACAGACAGACAGAGAGAGACAGACAGACAGACAGACAGACAGACAGACAGACAGACAGACAGACAGACAGACAGACAGACAGACAGACAGACAGACAGACAGACAGAGAGAGAGAGAGAGAGAGAGAGAGAGAGAGAGAGAGAGAGAGAGAGAATGAATGAATAAGTTTTGTTTATTGAGGATAATAGATTAAGCAACATTGCTTTTTTTCGTCCAGTCTTCATGCCAAAAAAACCGGTGTGAGAGAGAGAGAGAGAGAGAGAGAGAGAGAGAGAGAGAGAGAGAGAGAGAGAGAGAGAGAGAGAGAGAGAGAGAGAGGGAGAGAGAGGGAGAGAGAGAGAGAGGAGAGAGAGAGAGAGAGAGAGAGAGAGAGAGAGAGAGAGAGAGAGAGAGAGAGAGAGAGAGAGAGAATGAATGAATAAGTTTTATTTATTGAGGATAATAGATTAAGCAACATTGCTTTTTTTTGTCCAGTCCTCATGCCAAAAAAAAAAAAAACCGGTGAGACGAGAGAGAGAGAGAGAGAGAGAGAGAGAGAGAGAGAGAGAGAGAGAGAGAGAGAGAGAGAGAGAGAGAGAGAGAGAGAGAGAGAGAGAGAGAGAGAGAGAGAGAGAGAGAGAGAGAGAGAGAGAGAGAGAGAGAGAGAGAGAGAGAGAGAGAGAGAGAGAGAGAGAATGAATGAATAAGTTTTCTTTATTGAGGATAATAGATTAAGCAACATTGCTTTTTTTCGTCCAGTCCTCATGCCAAAAAAACGGTGTGTGTGTGTGAGAGAGAGAGAGAGAGAGAGAGAGAGAGAGAGAGAGAGAGAGAGAGAGAGAGAGAGAGAGAGAGAGAGAGAGAGAGAGAGAGAGAGAGAGAGAGAGAGAGAGAGAGAGAGAGAGAGAGGGAGAGAGAGAGAGAGAGAGAGAGAGAGGGAGAGGGAGAGGGAGAGGGGGGGAGAGGGAGAGAGGGGGGGGGGGGGGGAATGGTGGTAGGCTAAACATAAAAGCCAGTCTATGGTCTTTGGACGTGCGCTAAATTCGAACTGCCGTAGTGATGGGGTTTATTGAGTGTGAACGATGTGTGTGTGTGTGTGTGTGTGTGTGTGTGTGTGTGTGTGTGTGTGTGTGTGTGTGTGTGTGTGTGTGTGTGTGTGTGTGTGTGTGTGTGTGTGTGTGTCTGTGTGTGTGTGTGTGTGTGTGCAAGTCAAGTCAAAATTATCATTATTGACGATAAAGGAGTAAGCTACAAGCTTTTTTTTCATCCTGTCGTCATGAAAAGAAGAAAAATACTGAATCAAATAAAATGTAAAGATCAACAATGAAAATTGGCGTAAGGAACCAAAGCACAATGAACAAATATCAAAACCAAATCATACATAGATCTTGACTAGCAAGTGTGTGTGTGTGTGTGTGTGTGTGTGTGTGTGTGTGTGTGTGTGTGTGTGTGTGTGTGTGTGTGTGTGTGTGTGTTTGTGTGTGTGTCTGTGTGTGTGTGTGTGTGTGTGTATGTGTGTGTGTGTGTGTGTGTGTGTGTGTGTGTGTGTGTGTGTGTGTGTGTGTGTGTGTGTGTGTGTGTGTGTGTGTGTGTGTGTGTGTGTGAGAGAGAGAGAGAGAGAGAGAGAGAGAGAGAGAGAGAGAGAGAGAGAGAGAGAGAGAGAGAGAGAGAGAGAGAGAGAGAGAGAGAGAGAGAGAGTGAATGAATGAATGAATGAATGAATGAATAAGTTTTCTTTATTGAGGATAAAAGATTAAGCAACATTGCTTTTTTTGGTCCAGTCCTCATGCAGAAAAATAGAAAATGAAGAAAAGAAACCAAACATAAATACAAAGAACAACCAAACGAAAACAAATGAGTGGAGAAAATACAATCTTAAACTAAACAATTGTCTGCCCCATCCTTCTTTTAGGCACACACAGACACACACACACACACACACACACACACACACACACACACACACACACACACACACACACACACACACACACACACACACACACACACACACACACACACACACAGAGAGAGACACACACAGAGACACACACAGAGACACAGAGACACACACACACACACACACACACACACACACACACACACCACTTCCCCCCACCCCTACATACACAAAGTATCACGGAAAAATGAGAGAGAGAGAGAGAGAGAGAGAGAGAGAGAGAGAGAGAGAGAGAGAGAGAGAGAGAGAGAGAGAGAGAGAGAGAGAGAGAGAGAGAGAGAGAGAGAGAGAGAGAGAGAGAGAGAGAGAGAGAGAGAGAGAGAGAGAGAGAGAGTCTCGTCGCATTTCACATATAAAATAGAACACTATCAAAAGTGTCATAAATATAAAAAATAAGTTATAAAGAAAGGTATACGAGAATGTTGGAGAGATATG
>CM065681.1:8802784-8805284 GCA_017654935.2 Phymorhynchus buccinoides | reverse complement strand
CCCCCCCCACCCCCCACCCTCTTTCTGTCCATTGTGTTTTCTTTCTGGCCTTCCTGTCATCCGATAAACCTCGAGTCGTTGGAGGAAAAATGGCGTGTTGGGCGTCAGAGCCTCGTTGTGGATCGTCCAATCGAATTGTCTGTGGCTAATGGCGGCGGGGTTTTCATTGGAGCAGAGATAGGGGGCCGTGGAGAGAAAGCTAAAAAGGTCGAGGAGTAGAGTTTGGAGATAAGGCTAAAATACTCTTTCTGAGGGGAGAGAGGGGGTGGGTGGATGGGGGGAGTTAAGGAGATGGGGAGGTGGGGGAGCTAGGCGTTCAATAATGGACATGACCATCTATAATGATATGGATCACTGAATGTTTAGTCAAGTTTTATTATTTTTTGTGTTTGACAGTTTAAGTTTGGATTAGGGATAGGGTTAGGGATAGGATTAGGGTCAGTTTAATTTCAGATTGAAAGGTTAACATTCTAAACTTTCGCTGAAAACCGACATTGTCGCACGAATGACGTCACTTTCCATATTTGGAGATGACCATATTGTGCAGCCTTGAACGTCTTGTTCTCAAGGCAAATGTGTGACTGTGTTCCTTGTCTGCGCTCTTCACGAACGAAAGAGTTCTTCTTTTAAGAAAGCAATACTCAACGTGTACTACTTGGCATGTCATGCTTCCAATAAATGTAATAAAACAACAGCACGGATTTTAAAAATATTAATATGTGTTTGAATTTGTACCTTATTTATTATTTATTATCAATAATTTGGTCGACATTTTTAGGATACCTCTCACAGTGTTTCGCTCGACCACTTCCCCCTACATACCCGATTCTGTTTAATTGTGTATCTTATTTATTGGTAAGAGAGAGAAACGGGTATTGTGCACGGGAAAAAACATGTTTGTTGTTAATGTTGCTCATACTTCCTGTGTTGCAGTTCTCGTCGCCCCCTTTTGTCTCATCTAATGACCCTCATTTCTTTATGCAACAAATAAGTATTATGCGGGTAATCCAAACAACTCTATTACGGTGTTTCTATTTGAAGAAGCCTTTGCTCTGCCTTAAAAAAACAAACAAACTGTACCCTCTTTCTCTTTCTCGTCTTATAAAACTGTAGTCCTCGTAGGATAATGGTAGAAAATGTCAGAGCCTCGTTGTGGCTCGTCCAATCGAATTGTGTCTAATGGTTGCGGGCTTTTCATTGGAGCAGAGATATAGGGGACACAAAGAGATGCAGGGGGCACAAAGAGCTAAGGGGTACCGGTAAAGAGCAGACTGGGATGGAGATCAGCTGAAGTTCTGTCCTTAGGGGGTAAGCTATTCTTCTGCAAACAAAGAGATTGTATTTATTTTATTTTACTACTGGATATTATGTTCTTCATTCCAAATATTGTGTTCGGCTCTTTGTACTTTGAAAACGTAAAAACAAATTTGCTAAACAAATGTCATTTAGAAAGTATGTGTTCCCCAAGATGAAATACTTTGTGAAAACTATGACATGAATAATGTCATTTAGAAAGTATGTGTTCCCCAAGATGAAATACTTTGTGAAAACTATGACATGAATAATGTCATTTAGAAAGTATGTGTTCCCCAAGATGAAATACTTTGTGAAAACTATGACATGAATAATGTCATTTAGAAAGTATGTGTTCCCCAAGACTTTGTGAAAACTATGAAATGAATAATGTCATTTAGAAAGTATGTGTTCCCCAAGGTGAAAGACTTTGTGAAAACTATGAAATGAATAATGTCATTTAGAATGTATGTGTTCCACAAGGTGAAAGACTTTGTGAAACCTATAAACTGAATAAAAGTCATCTAAAAAACAAATCTAATTTAAAAACGTTTCAACGTGTGTTGAAAATAGACTTGTTTTTTGTTACTACAATCTGACGAGACAAATCTAAATGCCGTTTAGAACAACAGACGGAAGGGCATATTTGGCATGATATTCATTGATGTGTTCTACTAGTAGTAGAACAGAGAAAGATAAAAAGAAAGCAAATTATTATGTGGCACCATGTGCATTGTTTGTGAAAGGAAAGGAAAGATGCAGACTTCATTTTACACGTATTTTCTTGGTGCACTTTTTGTTGCTATGACAGACCTGTTTACTCTACTCTTTTCGAGTAGTATTCTACTCAATTTGGACCTCTACTACTCCTCAAAACTGAAAATAATGCTCTTTAATTCTTGATTGCTACTCATTTTCAGTGAACATTGTTTGATGGTTTAACAGACCTGTGTACCACCTACACAAGTCTTGAGTAGTCTGGATGGCTGAAATGAGTTGTTTTGGTGCAAAATGTGTAGTTTTATTCATTAAACCACCAATGTTCACTGAAAATGAGGAATTTGAGCATTATGTTTTTCAATTTTGAAGAGTAGTAGAGGTCCAAATTGAGTAGAATACTACTCGAAAAGAGTAGGGTAAACGGGTCTGGTTTAATGAATAAAACTACACATTTTGCACGAAAACTACACATTTCAGCTATCCAGAC
>CM065681.1:8792784-8795284 GCA_017654935.2 Phymorhynchus buccinoides | reverse complement strand
TTCTTTCTAACTTTTAGAATTCTCATCATCTATCGTGAGGTTTTTCTTCTTCCTTCCTCTTCCTCCTCTTTCTCTCTAGCTCTTAGTGCGTCCGCGGGCTTGTGTGCATTAATGCGCAGCGGGCTGAGAGTATTATACTGATTGACACAGTTCCTTCCACATCTTGTCTCGATTATTTATTATTTTTCAGAAGGGACTGACTAATAAAGTAGTAATCGATCAATAATATGCTCGCAAAAAGATAACCACCACCGTAATGGTGCTGACAGTTCCATCGATTTATTGACATGCTGGACTGAAAGTTTGTTTTCTGCTCTGATGGGTTTGCTGCCTGCTTGCTACTGTGTCGGCCTACACAGGTCTTGTTGTGTTGCTCAGTGCTGTTGTTGTTGCTGCTGTTATTGTCAATAATTGATACGAAATTCGCGAAATTCTGTTATTGTTGTTGTTGTTGCTGCTCTTATTGTCCATAATTGATAAGACATTCTGTTATTGTTGTTGTTGCTGCTCTTATTGTCCATAATTGATAAGACATTCTGTTATTGTTGTTGTTGCTGCTCTTATTGTCCATAATTGATAAGACATTCTGTTATTGTTGTTGTTGTTGCTGCTCTTATTGTCCATCATTGATAAGACATTCTGTTATTGTTGTTGTTGCTGCTCTTATTGTCCATAATTGATAAGACATTCTGTTATTGTTGTTGTTGTTGCTGCTCTTATTGTCCATAATTGATGACATTTTGTTATTGTTGTTGTTGCTGCTGCTGTTGCTGTTATCGTTGTGAAATTCTGTTTTGGTTCCGAGATAAGTAGAGAAGGATTCATGCTGATAAAACTGTGCCCAATTTCGGTTCCTGGATATTTTGACAAAGTGTTCAGTAATTAGAGGTTAAGAAGCCAAGGACTTGTTCGCGACATGGGTGATAGGAGAGAACACGAAATGGCAATTAGGAGAGAGAGCACGAAGCATCGATTAACAACAACAGCAAAAAAGCGTGAGTGTGTTGTTCCCCAGTCATTTTGAATCACCAAAAAAAGCCTGTTTTAATACGTGTAAAAAGAATGAATAGCTGCATTTGTTTTTAGTCTGCAATGGTTATGATCCGAGAAATTACTTCGACGTTGGACATCTTTTGATTCTAAGGAAAGGGTCGCATTAGCTGATCAATGTGATAGGGATTGTGTCATTATGTTTTTTGTGGGTTTTTTTTTTTTCGAAAGGTGAGTGGTCATTACTTAGATTGAATTATGATCAGACGAAGCAATTTGGAATCCAACACTAACCAGTTGATGGTATGAGAATAAGATCTTAGTTTGTTAGCACTTTTCCATCCTGTCCTATATTAGTCGCATTTTAGCAGCACTTGACTATTGACGAATGACGATTCCTACCGCCGACAGCAGCGAGAGGGTGTAGAAGAGATCTAGAACCAGGAAACACTATTAGCCTGCTGCTATTCTCTGATAGAACCAGCCAGTGAGGAAGGTACGAACACGGTCTGTAAGTACCAGGAAACACTATTAGCCTGCTGCGATTCTCTGATAGAACCAGCCAGTGAGGAAGGTACGAACACGGTCTGTAAGTACTAGGACACACTATCAGCCTCCTGCTATTCTCTGATATAACCAGCCAGGGAGGAAGGTACGAACACGGTCTGTAAGTACTTGGGCAGTAGTAAAACAATGCTGTTATTCTTGATTGACGGAAGCAGCTGAGTTGAAGGAATGGAAGTAACATACATGGTTCGGTTTGTGTGTAAAGCCTCCTCACTCTAGAAACAGCTGAGTTGAAGGAATGGAAGGAGCATACATGGTTCGGTGTGTGTGTAAAGCCTCCTCACTCTAGAAACAGATCGGCAACTCTGAAATGGAAGCATGCGTTGCGACTGGACTGACGCTGTGCGCGGGTTGTGCGAACCTGTTGTTAAAATCAAGTTGAACATAATTTGTTGGGAAAAGGCTAAAGGGGCCGACCCACTGCACACGGCTCAATCCAACTGCGATCCGATTGTGACGATGTCTGTGAGGAATGATTCTCGTGAAATAGTTCGGTCTAAAAATGATTCTACTATTTTCGTCCGATATAGTCATGTACACCTCAGTACACAAATCACATAACACGTTGGATACAAAAGCACAAATATTTCATCAGATTCGTGTAGGAATGGGGGTGGGGGGTGGGGTGAGGGGGACTACAAATGTAGTAAGCAAAACTATTAGGATTTCATCAGATTCATTCAGACAGTAGAATTGCACGAGAATCATGCCTCACAAATGTCACAGTTGGATCGCAGCTGGATTGAATCGTATGCAGTGGGTCGGTCCCTCAAGTGTGTGTGTGTATATATATATATGTGTGTGTGTGTGTGTGTGCGCGTGTGCGTGTGCGTGCGCGCGCGCGCGTGTGTGTATGTATGTGTGTGTGTGTGTGTGTGTGCGCATGCGCGTGCGTGCGTTAGTATTGTGTGCGGTTACATACTATTTGTGATGCCAGGTGAAC
>CM065681.1:8775284-8785284 GCA_017654935.2 Phymorhynchus buccinoides | reverse complement strand
CTCCCCCCCCCCGTCCTCTCCTGTCCCTATAACGGAGCTTAGGATGAATGGAGATTTTTAACGACCGAAAATGATAGAAGGTACAGTGGATCCTCCCTTATAAGACCTCCCATTATAAGACTCCCTCCCACATAAGACCTACTTCTCTGAAACATTGCTTTTCTTTGTAAGTATTAAAATTACCTCCTTTATAAGAGCCCTCCCTTATAAGACCTCATTTGGGGTGATCTTTGAAGGTGATAGGCTATAAGGGAGGTTCCACGGTATATTTTTCGACCCCTCCCCCTAAACCCAAACCCCACCTCTTCCTCTCTCTTTATTCTTATTGTTCGTCCATTCTCACATCCATGTACAGCTATTAATGTAATTTTGAAAACTGAAAGCCGGACACATACGTACCTTACCAGTTATAGACATATGGCCTGGGAACGCAGGAGAAGAAGAAGGTTTAAAAAAAGAAAAGAAAATCATCGCGTCTTGTTTTATTTAACTCCATAAGGTATTATGGAGAGGGAGGGAGGGAGGGAGGGAGGGAGGGAGGGAGGGAGGGAGGGAGGGAGGGAGGGAGGGAGGGAGAGAGTTAGTTTTTTTTTGATGTATTTTTTATTTAAGGATAAGTTCCTAATTTTGCAATCAATGTCATGTACATACGAACATTGAATTACAAGATACAATTTGCGAAGTGAATGTACGTGTAATCGAAGACCGATTCGGCGAATATAATGAGCCACATAAATATTAACAAACCACTCCCACCCCCACCCTCCACCCCCCATCTTTGATTGTTGAAGTACTGAGCGAATATACGAATGTTTTGTCGGGTACAAAATAATGGGTGAACTGACTTCAAAAAGGAAGAAGAAGAAGAAGAAGAAGAAGAAGAAGAAGAAGAAGAAGGAATAGAAACTCCATTAATTGTCCGCGACAATAGCCAGCTAATGACTTGATTTCCTCAGTGGGCGAACTGTTAGGACACAATAATTTCAGCTCTCTTGACACTTTGATTTTTAGTTTAACGCTTTCTGTTCGAGAAGAAATTGTTTTCACAGGAAAGTAATTGCTTTCAGTGATGAGTCTCTATCTCTGTCTCTGTCTCTCTGACTCTGTCTCTGTCTCTCTATCTGTCTCTCTCTGTCTCTCTCTGTCTCTCTCTCTCTCTCTCTCTCTCTCTCTCTCTCTCTCTCTCTCTCTCTCTCTCTCTCTCTCTCTCTCTCTCCTCTCTCTCTCTGTATGTGCGCGTGATGCTGTAATCGATATCCGATCAAGATGGCGTAACGTGGCTCATCAGAGATGCCGAGAGAGAGAGAGAGAGAGAGAGAGAGAGAGAGAGAGAGAGAGAGAGAGAGAGAGAGAGAGAGAGAGAGAGAGAGAGAGAGAGAGAGAGAGAGAGAGAGAGAGAGAGAGAGAGAGAGAGAGAGAGAGAGAGAGACAGACAGACAGACAGACAGACAGACAGACAGACAGACAGACAGACAGACAGACAGACAGACAGGACGACAGACAGACAGACAGACAGACAGACAGACAGACAGACAGACAGACAGACAGACAGACAGACAGACAGACAGACAGACAGACAGACAGACAGACAGACAGACAGACAGACAGACAGACAGACAGACAGACAGACAGACAGACAGACAGACAGACAGACAGACAGAGAGAGACAGACAGACAGACAGACAGACAGACAGACAGACAGACAGACAGACAGACAGACAGACAGACAGACAGACAGACAGAGAGGAGAGAGAGAGAGAGAGAGAGAGAGAGAGAGAGAGAGAGAGAGAGAGAGAACTCGATTTTTTTTTTATTGAGGGTAAACAGATAAGCATATTACGCTTTTTTACACCGTGCCCTCATGAACAAAATCAAATACATCAAAAGAACAAAAAGCAAGAAGCAAAGCAAAAAATAATAAAAAAAAATCCACAACCCTTGCCCATCCCCACCCATTCACTTACAGGTACACACCGAAACACACATACACACACATGCACATATACACTCACTGCTCACAAAAAATAAATTCGCCTTCTTCATTTGACTGGACGGTAGGTATGTGAATGAAATAGCAATTGTTTGTGTAATGCACATTTCTGATTTCTGAGGGGGAGGGGGAGAGGGGTAGAGAGGGGCTATAGTTCAAAATGCGACTTCGACAACTTTCTTGGGAGATTTTCGTGTTTGTAAGAGAAATATCATAGTTATTGGGAAACATACAAAATATAGCAAGAGATCAAGAGATAATGAGAAATGAAACGAGGGCTTGAGTGTTTCTGTGTGTCCGGAGGCTACTTGGAGTACGCGTTTGCGCTTGCCATTTTCATGGTGCCCTCTTATTGACGAGTTGCGTGATTCGACACTGGGGGAAACGATTCAATGAATTAAGTATAGGGGAAGGTGACCCAACTGTGCCTCGTCCTTGTCTCATCTTTGTCTATGTCGTTGTCTTGTCTCGTCATCTCCTGTACACACTACTAGCAATCCTTCTCGATACGGTTCGTATGCGCGCGCACACACGCACTCTCTCTCTTGCACTCACACACACTCTCTCTCTCTTTCGCCTCCCCCCTCTTTCACTCGGGTTTATGATCCAAGGGAAGTAACCAGTGCAAAACCAGTCCAGCCAGGCATTCCCTAATTACTACCCTTTAGTTACTACTCCTACTTCTGACCGGTTTTCAAGGTCATACTTCAAGGTCAAGGTCACCACGGTTACGAATTTTCTATGGGACCCTCCCTGCAGCATAATACATCACACCTGCTGCCATGTCATTCACACCGATTGGCGTGCGTTGTGTATGCATTTGGTCCGCTGTCGCCCATGTTGTTTGGGTCTTGTGGAAGGGAGACCAAAAGAAGCAGACCTGCTTGTGTGTATAACCTGTCAGCAAGTCAAAGGCAACAAGGCGTGTGCTACCTTTCACTCGAATGTCAAACATGATGGGTCCTCGGTAGAACACAGATGGACGCCGAGCATAAGATTTGGAACTTGTAAAGGTAGGTCACTCCAGTCCAGTAAAAGGTCATTATAAGCACGACTCTCTTCGCCCCCCCAACCCCCATACAAGTTATCCTGATCCCAGGAAGACCCCGTCTTCAGACAGCATGTCCTTTAGAGCGACCTGCTAATCGGACGTCAGTCTAACCTTCATTCGTTCAAAACTCACCTAAAGCAACAAAATAAGCCCCATAAAAGACATAGAGAAACCCCCCAGCACCACCAACAAACACACACACAAATAAGCAAGAAATCCTCGATTTTACCGAGCAGAGTAGAGCGTTGGTTAATTGTGTGTTTTGTACTTATTATCTGTATTGTTAAAAAATCGGGACTTTACCGGTGTTGCACTGCCTCCGGGCATTGCCTCCAGAATCGTTCCCACCATCTGTATATCTACTAATGTCCGATAATTATGTGTCTGTTCCAGACCGGAGGACGTTAAACGTTTTCATTCAGAGAGCAGCGAGGGCAAGGTTGCAGCTTAGACAGACCCTGTCAAATGTTCGCTTTGACAGTTGTCACTGAGAACCATCATTCTGCCGTTCTATGGGAAAGGGTTGGGTTAGGATCAGCCTAGGGTTCTTCTTCTTCTTCTTCTTCTTCTTCTTCTGCGTTCCCAGGCCATATGGCCATAATGGGTAGCATACGGTTGTGTCCGGTTTTCAGTTTTCACTGGTCTCCCCGCTGCGTACAGCCGACACATTCCGATTTCGGAGGAGCTCAAAGGAGAAAAATTATTTGGAAGATTGTTTTTGAAAAAAGGCGGGAGAATGTGCCAATAAGTCAGAAAGATAGTAGATGATAGAAAGCGAAGGGAAAAGGCAGAGTCAAAGAGAGTGGCAGATTAGAGGAAGTTACAAGCACAGAACTTCCAGAAGGTGGGGGAACTATTTTTATGAAAGACCCCCCGGTATCCCCACGGGGAGCCTAGGGTTATTTTCACGAAACTGAAAGAACCAGACTTTGAGATTGAGAGTCTTAATGACAGGGGGTGTCTAAACTACAAGGTAGCATGTTGGTGGAGGGGGTGGGTGGGTGGTGGATGGATGGAAGACAGACCATACAGACAGACTGAAAGACAGGCAGACAAGATATTGTGATCAATATTTCAGAGATGGGGCTCCAAGAACCCAGCGTGGAGTAGTAGTGGTGTGAACATTTTCGCGGTATTGACTCCCCTCCTGGCGCGGAAATAATGAAATTCCGCGCAAATTGACACCCCGCTGTCCTCTGCGGCTTACCGGGATGTGCGGGGTTTCATGTCACATTGATTTTATATCGCTATCTTCATTCCATATCTTTGCCCCCCTCCCCCTCCCTCCCTCCTATTGTTTCTCCCACTACAGTTTTCTTACGCTTTTCGTCCCTCGAGTATGCCTGTCGTGTGTGTGTGTGTGTGTGTGTGTGCGTGTGCGTGTGTGTGTGTGTGTGCGCGCGCGCGCGTGTGTGCGTGCGTGCGTTGAAAATGTCGGTTCTGTAGCTTTTGTTTGATATTTTCCCATGACACCTAACATTAACACGAATACACGAACGCACGCGCACACATGTGCGTAGGCTACCCATGCTCGTGCTTACTTATTTGTGTGTATATGTGTGTGCGCGCGCGCGGGTGTGTACGCTTCTTATACGCATATGAATACAGGCTCATGCTCACAGAAACTTAGCCCAGCGCATTTATGGAGAGAGATATATAGAGAGAGATTGCCTCCAGGATCGTTCCCCCCATCTTTATATTTACTAATGTCCCTTATGTGTCTGTTCCAGACCGGAGGACGTTAAGCAGAATTTCATTCAGAGAGAGGGAGAGAGAGAGAGAAAACGAAAACGAAAACGAAATTTTATTTAACCAGGGAACATGAGATAAGCAAGTTACATGCTTTTTTCCACCCAGCCCTGGGGAAAAATAAAATAAATCAAACAAAAAAGCTAAATAATATATGTACATGCAGAAATGAGAATAAAAGGGAGGGAGGATGGGGGGAAGAGGCACAGAGGGGGATAAGGATGGGGAAATTTTGGAATTTAAAGTACAGGAAAAAAGAAGAAAAAAAAAAAAAAAAGTCACATCATGCAAACATAAAAACAGCAAAGGATAACACTCCTCATCATTATCAATAATAGTAAGATAGTAATAAACAAATCAAGTTATATCATACAAAAGTATCAAACACATATATGTTATCACATTTTATAACAAAATCAGCAATCATAAATATCATCATTCACATGTTTTCTTTTAATCTCTGAAATAGAATATTTTGATACGCGTTTTTGAAGGAAGTAATGCTGCTTTTCTGCTTAAGATTAGTTGTTAAGGAATTCCAAAGAGTGCCACCTGGGTATGTTAAGCTTGTTTTGAAAAGATCAGTTCTAGGTTTTGGAATAACAATATTGTTAGTATATCTAGATTGGTTGATTGGAAACTTTTAAATTAATGTTGGAGGTGCAAAACCATTGATTATTCTAAACATCATGACAGCTTTGTTGTATTGAAGTTTGTCTGTAAGAGGTAACATTTTTATTGCGATGTAATCTTGAAAAGTTAGAGAAGACGATTTTAGGAGGACTGCTTTAAGGGCTCGCTTATGAACATTGATTAATGGCTTTAATGTGTTGGCACTACTTGAATCGAAGAGTGTAGAGGCGTAATCTATGTGTGATTGAATGCATGCATAAAAGAAGTGCTTACGGGCATCGAGATTAAGAAAGTTTTTAATTTTAGAGAGGAGGAAGACTTTTTGTGAGACACGTTTGCTCAAACTACTAATATGGGGAGACCAAGAAAGATTATTGTCTAAGGTAACCCCTAACACTTTGTGAGAACTGACTACTTCAATTTTTTTATTGTGAATATATATTGGAGGCAAAGGAAAGGTTAAGTTTTGTCGTTTTTGTCGTGATGTTACTATCATACATTTTGTTTTTTGTTCATTCAATGTCATGTGGTTAAGTTCTGTCCATTCAACTAGCTGATCTATATTTTCTTGCAATTTAAAGGATAACTGTTTGAGATCAGTATGGTTAGTGTGAATTGACGTATCATCGGCAAACATCTCACAAGGGTCTTTAATATGAAGAGGAAGATCATTGACATATAGTAAAAACAAAAGGGGACCTATAACTGATCCTTGTGGAACCCCGAATTTGATTGGTAAAGAACTAGATTGTTTATTATGAAGGAAAACAGTCTGCTTACGATTTGTAATAAATGATTTGATGAACTGAAGAGAGAGAGAGAGAGAGAGAGAGAGAGAGAGAGAGAGAGAGAGAGAGAGAGAGAGAGAGAGAGAGAGAGAGAGAGAGAGAGAGAGAGAGAGAGAGAGAGAGAGAGAGAGAGAGAGAGAGAGAGAGAGAGAGAGAGAGAGAGACAGAGAGAGAGACAGAGAGAGAGAGAGAGAGAGAGAGAAAACTTGAAAACTTTAACTTTATTTTTCAAGGATAAAGATTTTAGGCAACGCCTAGTCTTCCAATCTGTCCTTGGTACATATACGAACATAGAATACAAACATGGCAAGGCGAGGAGAGAGAGAGAGAGAGAGAGAGAGAGAGAGAGAGAGAGAGAGAGAGAGAGAGAGAGAGAGAGAGAGAGAGAGAGAGAGAGAGAGAGAGAGAGAGAGAGAGAGAGAGAGAGAGAGAGAGAGAGAGAGAGAGAGAGAGAGAGAGAGAGAGACAGAGACAGAGACAGACAGACAGACAGAGACAAAAACACAGAGAGATTAATTAGTACTAAGGTTGATAAAGTGAAGCAATAAATTCTTGCTCGGCAAATAATACCAGACAAGTTTGTTCTCAACATTACTGTACCCCAGTAGGCCTTTTAGTTGTGGTTTGGCACTTCCACCCGTCGCATAGAATCTATTTGACACTGTACCAGTTTGTGTCTCAGCGTCTTCCTAATGACATCCTCCCACACCAAACACGATGACGCATTTGTTTCGTGTGTCTGTGTATTTTAATTGGAAGAGAAAGTATGATTATTGTATTTTGGGCCTTTTTCAGTCATAAGAAGACTACAAGAATGATTGTAGCTTGCGTACTGCAGTGCAGTAGGAGCGAAAAGCGAGCAGACTAATCAAGGGAAGGAACTTCAGCTTGGCAGTGAGAATGGATACGAGACGATTTATCTCCCTTTCAGCAGCGACTCGCTGCCGTTGGCGAGATGACCTCTGAAGGAGACACGCACAGACAGGCGCACACGCACACGAACACTCACGCACACACAAGCACACCCAAGCACACACGCACGCACACAGTGACACAGACACACAGACACACACATTCGCCCGCGCGCGTACACACGCACACACACACACATGCACCCGCGCGCGTACACACGCACACACACACGCACGCACGCGCGCACATACACACGCGCACGCACGCACACGCGCGCGCACACGCGTGCACGCACGCACACACACACACACACGCACACGCACGCACGCACGCACGCACGCACGCACACACACACACACACACACACACACACACACACACACACACACACACAGGGCACACGAGGGCAGGATGAAAAAAAAGCTTTGTCAGCTTATTATTTAACCCTCAATAAATATGATTTTGACTTGACTTGACTTCACTTGACGCACACGCATGGTCGGTGTATGTGCTCACTTATTCACATACACTCTCTCACCCCCTCCACCCCACATACAAACACGCTCAAACATGCGCACGCGCGCGCACGCACGCGCACGCACGCACGCACGCACGCACGCACGCACGCACGCACGCACGCACACACACGCACGCACACACACACACACACACACACACACACACACACATATTATATAGACACACACAGTGACAACAACAACAAAACAGACGAGAGAGAGAGAGAGAGAGAGAGAGAGAGAGAGAGAGAGAGAGAGAGAGAGAGAGAGAGAGAATAACTTTTATTTTCTGAGGATAATAGAGTAAGTATAAATACTTTTTTTCATCCAGTCCTCACAAAACAAAAAAGGGAAACAAAATTAAAGCAAAGAATTCAATAAATAAGAAAGGCATGCAAAGCAAAGAAAACGAACACACATTATCATCAAGAGAGAGAGAGAGAGAGAGAGAGAGAGAGAGAGAGAGAGAGCGAGAGCGAGCAGGCGGACGGACAGACAACCAGCATGTGTTTGTTGTCGAGGGAGGAGAAAGCAGGGAGGGAGAAGGTGAAGTCTGTGGCTAACTGTACTCAATCAAGGGGGTATTGTGCACGATAATCGCCCATCTGTTTTGTGCACAGCTATCGCTTTTGCACAGAAAGGAGGAAAAAACCCAACAACAGGTCAAACACAGAAGACATACGAGTAAGAAAGGAAAAAAAACAAAAAAAACCGGGACGTGCAGTTTCCCAAGGCATCTCTTTACACATTAGTCCAATCTGTTTTTGATGAGAAGAAAAAAATGAATTTTTTTTTAACGGCGAATGTAATGACATTAAAGGAGAAAAAAGGACCAGTTTATGAGAATGGTATGTGTGTCTGTCGGTCTCTGTGTGCGTGTCTCTCTCTGTGCTCCCCCCCCCCCTCTCTCTCTCTCTCTCTCTGCCCCTCTCTCTCTCTCTGTCTCTTTCTCTCTCTCCCCCTCCCCCCCCCCTCTCTCTCTCTCTCTCTCTCTCATTCTCTCATTCTCTCTCTCTCTCTCTCTCTCTCTCTCTCTCTCTCTCTCTCTCTCTCTCTATCTCACCTCTCTCTCTCTCTCTCTCTCCTCTCTCTCTCTCTCTCTCTCTCTCTCTCTCTCTATGACGCTAATATTTGAAATATATTTGGAATTTGCTTTGAAGAAAAAATGCATTCCTTGAAATTCACTAAAGTATTTTCTTTTCTCTCTCTCTCTCTCTCTCTCTCTCTCTCTCTCTCTCTCTCTCTCTCTCTCTCTCTCTCTCTCTCTCTCTTCTCTCTCTCTCTCTCTCTCTATCTCTCATCTCTCTCTCTCTTCTCTCTCTCTCTCTCTCTCTTCTCTCTCTCTCTCTCTCTCTCTCTCTCTCTCTCTCTCGTCTCTCTCTCTCTCTGTGTGTGTGTGTGTATGTGTGTGTGTGTGAAGAGAGAGAGAGAGAGAGAGAGAGAGAGGGAGAGGGAGGGAGGGAGGGAGGGAGGAAGGGAAGGAAGGTGAGTGGATGTACAGCACACACAGACAAGCAAGCGGACAATGTTGCATTCAAAGACCTCACTGCAAACCACGTGGAAAAAAGAACAAAACAACAAATTATAGAAAACTGGAAAATTAAAAAATCGGCATTCGTTTTTGAAAATGCTGAGAAAAATAATATAATAGAAAAGAAATGGAAAGAGAAAGGGGCACGAGAGGAAAGGAACCCTGGTGCGACTCCCTTTTAGCCGGCAGGCAGCGGGGAGGCTGGAATCCACCCAGCAAGAAGAACCCCTTAATGTCGCGTCACAGTTTGCAGAGAGGGATGCTGATTGAAATGGGTGAAAAAAAGGAAATAAAGACCCCATAATCCCAGTGTTTTACCTGTTTGTTGATGAGTAACAACATGAAAGAGAAAAGAAACGGTAAAGGAGTTTGGGTTCATTTCATATTTTGTAAGAAACACTGCTGATTGAAAGACAGAAGATTATTACAGTATGTGTATTTTTCTCTCAGTAAAGAAACAAAGAAAGGAAAATAGGAAAGAAGGAACCAAAAGTGTGGGTCCATTTAGTGTTTTGTCTTCAATTGTTCCTTTTATTTTATTTGGAAAGATGTTAAATGTTTTGCTTAAGTCTATTTCTTGTTGTTGCATGAATGTGTTTTCTCACTATTTAGCAACTGCCTTTTATGTGTGTGTGTGTGTGTGTGTGTGTGTGTGTGTGTGTGTGTGTGTGTGTGTGTGTGTGTGTGTGTGTGTGTGTGTGTTGTGTTTTGTGTGTGTGTGTGTGTGTGTGTGTGTGTGTGTGTGTGTTGTATTATGTGTGTGTGTGTGTGTGTGTGTGTGTGTGTGTGTGTGTGTGTGTGTATGTTGTATTATGTGTGTGTGTGTGT
>CM065681.1:8747784-8757784 GCA_017654935.2 Phymorhynchus buccinoides | reverse complement strand
CTGTTTGCTGTTTTCTTGTTTATCTATGTTGATAAAGGCACATTCGCCAAAATATCCAGTAGTTTTGTGTCTTGTGAATAAAATAACGTCACTTTGCACTTGTCATGTGGTTGTTTGTTTGTTGTAAACGTTTACTGTCTAACTGTATCTGATGAAATCCTACTAGTCATGTCCACTGTGTTTTGTAGTCTCCCGTACACGAATCCTATAAAATATCTTATTTTTATATCGGACATTTGATATGATTCGTGTATTGCGGTCTACATGAGTATAGCGAACAAACAAAAATTGAATTATTTTTAGACGGAAGTATTTCACGTGAATCATGACTCACATCGTCACAATCGTATCATATTGGCGTCAAATCGTACGCAGTGTGGCTAGCCCTTTAGTGGACAATTTAAGATGGACATCTATGGCAACTTTGTCGTGTCAAAAGCCTTGATTTAAAAGGTTTTTTTTTATTGTTAAAGACCCACCACGTCGCA
The DNA here is from genome assembly GCA_017654935.2 of Phymorhynchus buccinoides. Classification (NCBI taxonomy): domain Eukaryota; kingdom Metazoa; phylum Mollusca; class Gastropoda; order Neogastropoda; family Raphitomidae; genus Phymorhynchus; species Phymorhynchus buccinoides. The sequence continues at coordinate 8,757,296 of CM065681.1, read as the reverse complement.
TGTCAGAATCATGGTTTTCACGTGTTTTCCTTCTTATAGCTGGTAAGAAGTCTTAAGAAATCTTCCTAGCATAAGAGGGGATGTGACACGTGAGGTGGGGAGTCTTTAATGAGTTTTACCTTAACTCCAGAAGACGTTAGTATCTTGTGTTTTTGGAAGGAATCTAATATTTTATGGTTCTACATTAGTAGAACATCCATTAGAACAACATTAGCAGAATACTATTTATAATTCAGCAAATGATCAGCACCTTCGGGTGTTTCTTTCTCCATTTTGTATTGTTCTACATGAGTAAGCAATTATAAAAAGACAGTAGTTTTATTACTTGTAGACTGCTACTAAAGAGTGTGTGCACTTAGCACACGTTAAACCCAGTGGCAACGAAAAAGTTGTCAAAATTTACCCCTTCCTCACCAGTCACACAAAAATGGCATGCCAAAAAAAAAAAAAAATGGGTGGCGCGCCTCTGGCTGCGACGCGCTCTCCAGGTGGAAGCAACCCGAATTTCACAGAGACGCCTCTGTGACTATAACGTACCTAATATATAATAATGCCTAATACTCCCCTCTCTCTTTTGAGCATGCTCCTGGTTTGATTTGACAATAATGGAACGTTTTTAAAATTTTTAAATATCAAATAATATTGCATGTGCTTTTAGATCTTTTTGATGCGAACATGACCCCTTAATTATTGACATGCGTCATGGAATGCTCGTTGTTTTCAGGCCTAACGAGATACAGTGTCTCCGGCCCCTTGCTTTGACTTGAAGGAGCTGGACGCAGAATTAATCTCTGTCGTTCTTTGTCGTGTCTGGTCTTGTCTTGTCATAAACATCATCAAATGGACTTTAGCTTGTTTGGTTTTTTTTTGGGGGAGGGAGAGAGAGAGAGAGAGAGAGAGAGAGAGAGAGAGAGAGAGAGAGAGAGAGAGAGAGAGAGAGAGAGAGAGAGAGAGAGAGAGAGAGAGAGAGAGAGAGAGAGAGAGAGAGAGAGAGAGAGAGAGAGAGAGAGAGAGAGAGAGAGAGAGAGAGAGAGAGAGAGAGAGAGAGAGAGAGAGAGAGAGAGAGAGAGAGAGAGGGGGGGGGGGGAGATAAAATGGATTTTGAGGCTATGATGTATTCTGTTTGTCTATTTATCTTTGATCCTCTTGTTTTATGGAAACACTCACTACGTAGATCATGATGGGAATCGTTGACATTGTGTTCCCGTTCCGTTGTTCCTCCAGGATCGTCATCATTTTCGTTTTATTTGATACTTATAGTTACATGATTTCGTATTTCTGAGTCTCTCAACTGTTCCTTGAACAACGACAACGCCGACGACGACGATGATAACTACGATGATACACTATAAAAACAACAACTAATCCTTCCATTAATCTCTTAATTTTTACCCTGTCACCGCCAGACATTTTTCAGCCCCAAATTCATTTCAACTTAACTGGGTAGAGATAAAAAATGAACTGCAAATTGCTCTGTGACATGCATAACATTAGGCCTTCGGATAACAGGCCCTGATTGGATGCTTTTTAGTGACGTGCAGTGTTAAACCATTGTGGTGCATAAATGCGACATTGGCGGTGGAAGGGTTAAACCATTGTGGTGCATAAATGCGACATTGGCGGTGGAAGGGTTAAACCATTGTGGTGCATAAATGCGACATTGGCGGTGAAGGGTTAAACCAGTGTGGTGCATAAATGCGACATTGGCGGTGGAAAGGGTTAAACCATTGTGGTGCATAAATGCGACATTGGCGGTGGAAGGGTTAAACCATTGTGGTGCACAAATGCGACATTGGCGGTGAAAGGGTTAAGCCATTGTGGTGCATAAATGCGACATTGGCGGTGGAAGGGTTAAACCATTGTGGTGCATAAATGCGACATTGGCGGTGGAAGGGTTAAACCATTGTGGTGCATAAATGCGACATTGGCGGTGGAAGGGTTAAACCATTGTGGTGCATAAATGCGACATTGGCGGTGGAAGGGTTAAACCATTGTGGTGCACAAATGCGACATTGTCGGTGGAAGGGTTAAACCAGTGTGGTGCACAAATGCGACATTGTCGGTGGAAGGGTTAAACCATTGTGGTGCATAAATGCGACATTGGCGGTGGAAGGGTTAAACCAGTGTGGTGCACAAATGCGACATTGGCGGTGGAAGGGTTAAACCATTGTGGTGCACAAATGCGACATTGGCGGTGGAAGGGTTAAACCAGTGTGGTGCACAAATGCGACATTGGCGGTGAAAGGGTTTTAAGGGGCAGAGACACTGCATACGATCCGATCCGATTGTGACGATGTGTGTGAGGCATGATCGATGTGAAATACTTCCGTCTAAAAATAGTTCTACTGTTTTCCTTCACTACACTCATGTAAGACCCTATACACGAATGACACGAAATATCTGATACCAAAATATTGATATTTCATCAGATTCGTGTACGGGGAACTACACAAATTAATATATCTCAACAACAAAACTAGTAGTATTTCATCAGATTCATCTAGACAGTAGAATTTCACGAAAATCATGCCTCACAAATGTCTCAGTCGGATCGCATCGTATACAGTTTGTCTGCCCCTCTCATTTCTGTGCATGTCTCACAGCCTTCCCAACCCCCTGTACTACACGTTGTATGTCTGTGTGGTCTTGCATGCGTTGAAACGTTGACCTGACCGTAATCCCAGCTTCCAAACTGTCACCCCCAACTCCACCCACCATCCAACTCCATATCCCCAGGAACCAAGACTGTCCCTCCCTCTCTGTCTCCCTCTGCCTCCGCCTCACTTCTTTTCCTCCTTGCCTTCTCCTCTCTTTGACCTCTGCTGTAGGGGCAGTGGGTGGATGCCTCGTGCCTCCATACGGAGAGCTGAACGACCCCCGCCCCCGTCCACGAGTCTCTCCCCCCGTGGGGATGCCGGGTGGTCTTTCGTAAAAATAGTTCCCCCACCTTCTGGAAGTTCTGGGCTTGTAACTACCTCTAATCTGCCACTCTCTTTGACTCTGCCTTTTCCCTTTGCTTTCTATCATCTACTATCTTTCCGACTTATTAGCCCATTCTCCAGTCTTTCTTCCAAAAAAATCTTCCAACTATTTTTTTCCCCTTGAGCTCCTCCGAAATCGGAATGTGTCGGCTGTACGCAGCGGGGAGACCAGTGAAAACTGAAAACCGGACACATACGTACCCTACCCATTATGGCCATATGGCCTGTTAGCACAGAAGAAGAAGAAGAAGAAGAAGAAGACCTCGGGTGTCGAGTTGAAATCCAGGTAAAATTCCATCTTATCTCTGTCCTTTCTAACCACTACTGTGGTTGGCTGGGAATTGGTACCATTAGGAAGAGACTAGTGGCTGTATTCAGTCGCTATTTCTCTGCCCCCCCCCCCCCTCCTCTCTTTCTCTGTCTTTGATTTTCTGTGTGTCTGTTTATCTGTCTGTCTGTCAGTCTATCTCTTTCTTCCTCTCTTGTCTTTCTTTCTTTGTCGTCTCAGTGTCTCTCTGTGTTTCTGTGCCTTTCTCACTGTGTCTCACTGTGCGTTTTTGTTCTCTCTCTCTCTCTCTCTCTCTCTCTCTCTCTCTCTCTCTCTCTCTCTCTCTCTCTCTCTCTCTCTCTCTCTCTCTCTCTCTCTCTCTCTCTCTCTCTCCCCCCCCTCTCTCTCTCTCTCTCTCTCTCTCTCTCTCTCTCTCTCTCTCTCTCCCACTCTCTCTCTTTCTTTCTCCCTCCCCTCCCTCCCTCCTCTCCCTCCCCTCTCTCCATGTCTCTCTCTCTCTCTCTCTCTGTCTCTCTCTGTCTCTCTCTCTCTCTCCCTCTCTCTCCCCCCTCCCTCCCACTCCTCTCTTTCTTCTTCCCTCGCTCTTTCTTCCTCCCTCCCCTCCCTCTGTCACTGTCTCTCTCTGTCTCTCTGTCTCTCTCTCTCTCTCTCTCTCTCTCTCTCTCTCTCTCTCTCTCTCTCTCTCTCTCTCTCTCTCTCTCTCTCTCTCTCTCTCTCTCTCTCTCTCTATTGCGCACGTGCGGACTCGACTGTGCTCAGGTATCCAAATGCTGATAACCACTGCCTTTAATTTTGCCACTCTACTCTCAGCCCCCACCCCCACCCCCACCCCACCCCCCATTACATGCCGGGATGCAGACCTTCCCTTTCCCCCTGGGTAGCTTTAACCCCTGTCATCTGTAATGGACCACAATCGAAGAAAGGGAAGGTGGTGAGGGAGGGAGGGAGGGAGGGAGGGAGAGAGAGAGAGAGAGAGAGAGAGAGAGAGAGAGAGAGAGAGAGAGAGAGAGAGAGAGAGAGAGAGAGAGAGAGAGAGAGAGAGAGTACACGACTATTTTGTATTCAGGGTGAAAAGGATAAACCTGGAGCTTTGTTCTGCACCTTGCCCTCGCTTCTAATTACAGCCATAATTAAATGCACTAATCGGATATGATGAGAGAGAGAGGGAGAGAGGGAGGGAGGGAGGGAGGGAGGGAGAGAGAGAGAGAGAGAGAGAGAGAGAGAGAGAGAGAGAGAGAGAGAGAGAGAGAGAGAGAGAGAGACAGACAGACAGACAGACAGACAGACAGACAGACAGACAGACAGACAGACACAGACAGACAGACAGACAGACAGACAGACAGACAGACAGACCGAGACAGACATATTGACATACAGTCTAGTCAGGCAGACAGACGAACATAGTTATTGAGTCACTGTTGAAAGCATATCCACCGATTCACAGCTTCATTCTAGACTGTAACTCTTTTTCTTATAATAACCATCTTTGGGTTTTTTAGAAGGAAGGACGAAAAAGTTATGAGGGACGAATAAGACGTTATTTACATATTTGCCTTCATTGTTTTCTGTTCCTTCTTTTCTGCCAAGGGCATGGGTGATGTTTAGGTAGACGACAGCTTTCCCCCTCATACTTGTGCGGAGTTTTTCAGACATTGTAATGTTCTCTCTTCAAATGAGGATTTAGAATTAACCCCCCCCCCCCCCCCACACACACACAAAGTGTTTTGGTCTTTGGAAATGTGTCGAATAAAAATGGTTAACAAAAATCGATCGAATTCCAGATTAATTTCAGGATTTAATAATAGATGGCCGTTCGAGATAATTAATGGATAGTTTGACCTTGGAAAAAAAGTAATGCAACGTAGACCAAGTCCTACGTTATTGGAGTAGATGTGTGGACATGCATACAGACTGACAGATAGACAGACATATCCTGATGACCCCTTTTGGGTAGGGATTGGGGTGAGGCTGACTGATGTTTGCCTTTGGCTTGGGTGTGGACAAAAAGAAGGAAAAAAAGAGTCAAAACGGACTATCTCCAAATAGTTCATTGACTTATTTTGGAACTTAGTGCGAAAACTAATAACTAGTTTTGAAAAAAGAGTGACGAAATATAAAGAGCATAATCCCAATTTTATATAATTTTCAGTCTTTTTATTTAATGCAAGTTTTTAGTGTCCGCAATACGCTACAAAGCAAGTCAATGGGCTATCTGGAGATAGTTCGTTTTGACTCAAAGGCATCGAAATGGTTGTTGGCATTACGAAGTCTGGGAAGGCGACAGCTGTGGATATGACGTCTCTGTCTCATTGTCTCTCTAGATTTCTGTGGCATTTTTCTGTCTGTCTAAGACACCTGTCACAGTCTCTGTATGGTTCTGCGTCTCTATATGCCCCCCCCCCCCCCCTTCCCCCTTTGTCTATTTCACAGCATTTGAATGTTCTTGCCCCTTCGTTCATAAGGTTTGCTATTTAGTTTTCTTTTGTTGATCTAAAGCTACCTTTCTATCTTACTTTTGTCTGTGTGCATGTCTGTCTCTGTCTCTGCCCCTCTTTCTCTCCCATCTCTGTTTCTGTCTGTCTGTCTGACTGCCTGTCTCTGATTTTCTTCCCTCCCTCAATTTCATACTTTCTCTATTTTCCTGTAAACGTTTTTCCTTCTTTGTCCCCCCCCCCCTGAACCCCCTCCCCCCCCCCCCATCTTCTCTTCTTCACTCTGTCCTCTCTGTCTCTGTATGTCTCTGTCTCCCTTTGTCTCTCTCTGTCTCTCGCTGTATCTCTGTATCTCTGTCTCTGCCTCTCTGTCTCCCCCCCCCTCTCTCTCACTCTCTCTCTCTCTCTCTCTCTCTCTCTCTCTCTCTCTCTCTCTCTCTCTCTCTCTCTCTCTCTCTCTCTCTCTCTCTCTCTCTCTCTCTCTCTCTCTCTCTCTCTCATGTTTCTCAAAGAGTCTTTCACACAGAGCTTAGAGAGGGATAACAGAGAAAGAAATCAAAGGGCTTTGCGTCATCTGGACCGTGGCACAACGATGATGGATCTGTGACGTGGTTGTCAATAATTATTATATTTGCGTGGAACAGGCCGCCCCCTGCAGTGCTAAACACCACTTTTGATATTGGGGAAGGGAAAGGGAGGGGGGGGGGGGGGGGGGGGGGGAAGGGGGAAAGGGAGGTGGGAGGAAAATGTGTTCAGGTTGAGTATGGTAATACAGCTGAACCTCCCTATTAACACCTTCCCTATTAAGACTGTGACGAGGTAATGGGTTAAAAGGCTAAGTCCCTAGGGAAGACTTTAGAAAATTTGCCTTTAGCCCACTTCTCTAGGGTATGGGAGATGAGCAACTTTCCCGGCCCCTTTTCATCTAATAAATTTATATTTGTGCCCGGGTTCTGGCTCGTATGGTTGTAAGAAATACAAGTGGTTGAATTGCTCTAAATGGCAGACAGAGAGAAGTAGGGTTTTACATGAAATTACAAGACTCCCACTCTCATCAGTCTGACCAAAGGGTTCAGGATTATTTGACACTTGTATTTTATTTACTCCCAAAATCTGCATGAGATTATGCAACAAAAATAATAAAGCAGCTCAATGGCGCCAAAACAAAATGTGAATGAAAAACAATGGAATCCGAAAGGGTTTACAAGACTTTTGTCTTTCTAGAAGGTTAGCCCCTAGCGAGAAGGGTCACTAATCTTCATTGTCCGGAGGAAAGTTCAAATGATTGGCGCGGTCCGCTGGACTTAGCTGTTGTCAGGTTCCTCCGTGGTGATCGGCGAGTGCTGGGTTGGCTGGGCTTGCTCATCAGGTGAGAGTAGCTCCCAGTCGTTCCGGTTACGGCTTCGCGGGATGGCACGGTTCAGGCGTGGTCTCCTCGCGGATTCTGGGTGCGGGTCGTCTTAGCGGCGGTCCCGTCTTGGTGCTTGGTGGAGTCCGGGATAATCGTCCGGCCCACGATGCCCTGCTGATAATCACAGGAGAAGGTGGATGTAGATCTCTATGGCTTAGAGACAAGGGGCTTCAGTCGGCAGGGCATTAGTGAATCCCAACCGGCTAGAAGGCTTCCCTTGTACAATAGCACTAGTTAATAAATAAACTGAATTTCAGTTAACAAACTGAGATCAGTAAAACATAAAAGGTGATCAAGACAACATCACTCTCCATCCAGCACCTGGAAAGGAATGGTATCATAAAGTGCAAGATTGCGACCCATAGGTTTCCTACTAAAGATAGACAAAAGGGTTAGTAGGCATAAACTCCGGTTCTGGTACCAAAAGTGTTAAAGTCAAAAACACACACACACAAATAATCAGTGCACATAAATAGAACAGAATGTTTACCACTTCTTTTCAATAACATATCTATCTACTCCTTATTCATCATTGAACATAGGATCTAGATCAAAAATAGGATCAAACAAACCACCAGTCTCAATCACCAGCAATCAATAATACTTACTAGTGGGCTTAGTATGACTGGTTGTGAGTGTTGCTCTAGCTACGTTTCAGCGTCTTGTGTGTAAAACATTTTCTCACTACGCCAATTATAGCCTTCACTTTCAAACAATGAAAGCCTGTCATTGGTTTATAGCAATTGACACGTCACAAGATGATGCTATAATTTTATGCATACTAGTACCGAACAATCACGCGCCAGTTACATCCTTATCACGTGCCGACATTCAAATCCTTCTCGTGCTCGGAAAGGAAGGGTTCAAAAGGGGCCCGACCGTGGTTGTCACTTTCTTGTGATGGGTAAGTAGATCGGGGTTCAAAGAGATAATTGCCTTAATCGGCGTTCTTTAGATGGTGGGTGGCAATTAACGTGGCGGCCGGACAGAGAAATGAAAAGGAGAGGGGTGTAGATAAGAAAGAGGGGTCGCGCGGGACACTTACGTCACAAAGACTCCCTCTAAGATGTGACCCAAAAACGTTTTCACCCATGTTTCCCCCCCTCATACCCGGACTACTGAATCAGAGTGTCCACCTCCCTATAAGACCCTTCCCTTTTAAGACCTTTTTGGGGCTGATGTTTCAGGTGTTAGGGATGTTCCACGGTACTACTGCATTCACCGTCGTCCTATAATCAAAGAGGGAATACTTCTGAAATGTAGCCCCCAGGTCTTAGGACATGTTTTGGCATTACTGTTTGAGGATCACTCGAAAAAGAAAGAAAAAGAAGAGAGATCTGATAGCGTCTGTTGATAGCATTTTTTATGCGAGGACAACGTTTCTATTATTTCTTGAGTTTTTGTGTGTTTTGTTTTGTTGTTGTGTGTGTTGTTTCTCTGACATTATCATGGCAACACCCCCCCCCCCCCCCCCCCCCCCCAAACTATGGACTATTTCTTAACGTGCAAGGAAAACCTGTTTTTGTCCCTCTTTTTGTGTCCATTATGACTGAAAACTGTTCGGTGTTTAAGAAAAAAACTTAAAATGTGTACAGTTGCTTCTTAAAACGCTTCGCTTGTATTTGGGTTGTTATGTAATAACCCCATCTGTGCGTCTCTGTCTCTGTCTCTGTCTCTGTTTCTGTCTGTCTGTCTGTCTGTCTCTCTTCTTAAAGCGCTTCGCTTGTATGTGTGTTGTTATGTAATAACCCCATCTGTGCGTCTCTGTCTCTGTCTCTGTCTCTGTCTCTGTTTCTGTCTGTCTGTCTGTCTGTCTCTCTTCTTAAAGCGCTTCGCTTGTATGTGTGTTGTTATGTAATAACCCCATCTGTGCGTCTCTGTCTCTGTCTCTGTCTCTGTTTCTGTCTGTCTGTCTGTCTGTCTCTCTTCTTAAAGCGCTTCGCTTGTATGTGTGTTGCTATGTAATAACCCCATCTGTGCGTCTCTGTCTCTGTCTCTGTCTCTGTCTCTGTCTCTGTTTCTTCTGTCTGTCTGTCTGTCTGTCTCTCTTCTTAAAGCGCTTCGCTTGTATGTGTGTTGTTATGTAATAACCCCATCTGTGCGTCTCTGTCTCTGTCTCTGTCTCTGTCTCTGTCTCTTTTCTGTCTGTCTGTCTGTCTGTCTCTCTTCTTAAAGCGCTTCGCTTGTATGTGTGTTGCTATGTAATAACCCCATCTGTGCGTCTCTCTGTCTCTGTCTCTGTCTCTGTCTGTCTGTCTGTCTGTCTCTCTTCTTAAAGCGCTTCGCTTGTATGTGTGTTGTTATGTAATAACCCCATCTGTGCGTCTCTCTGTCTCTGTCTCTGTCTCTGTTTCTGTCTGTCTGTCTGTCTGTCTCTCTTCTTAAAGCGCTTCGCTTGT
>CM065681.1:8720284-8740284 GCA_017654935.2 Phymorhynchus buccinoides | reverse complement strand
GTCACCGAGTTGCACACCATCAATCTTGTTGTGCTGATTGACTGGCTCTCTTCTCTTCTCTTCTCTTAGTTCCTATCTTACATGATTGCCCTTTCCGACATAGTCGTTATTATTTCGTCACTCTTTGTTCTTTTCTGTCACTTTTCTTCTTCTTCTTCCTACCTTTTGTTGGGTAGGCAATTAGATGATGACTCGTATTGATTTCTCCTCCTCAATCGTTTTTAGTCTCCGAGCCGAAGGTTCGGGGAGCTATCGTTTTCTTTGATGTTTTTGGGGGTTCTTCTCTCATTCTTGTTCTTTGTGTCCTTGTTCTTTTTTGTTGGTCTTGTTTTTGTTCTTCTTTTGTTCTTTTCTCTCTCTCTCGTTTTTGTTCTTGTTCTTCTTCTTGTTATTGACGTTGCTGTGTCGTTGTTTTGTTTTGCTTTGATCTGAAGAAAAAAAGTGACATAATATTTATTAAAATTGTATAGCGAGTTTAAGTGGTATGCTAGTAACAGATAATGTTACGCTAGTTTGTTTATTATTGAAACACGATCGTTATCTTTTTAGATCTTCCCCCCTTTTACTTTCTAGCTTTTACCCAAGAAGAATTAAAGTGTCTTCTTGCATAAAGCTCGTAAATAACTATTTTGTGATTTATTTGTCTCCTCTGTGTTTTCAATAAAAATGAAATCGAATTGCATCTCAAGGCAAAGGTTTGCATTAAGTCAGTCCTTTTTAAGGTTGTGTGCGCTTGCTTGTTTGCTTTGTTAATGTCATCGATGGATTTCGTGAAACGGTTTATTTATTTGTGCGATTATTTTACAGCGTTAATAGACGATTTTCGGAGAACTAAACTAGGGGAGAGCATTTCGTGAAAATTAGAATTGTTGACCTCCATTACTCGGTCAAATTCCATAGCAACAATTCAACAATGGCGTCGAAGCTTGAAACCGCAGGATGCGAGTCAGCGACTTGCAAACATTTTGTTAGAAAAGTGAGGGGTAGTCCAGTATCCACAAACTGAGAGAACTTGCAAAATGTGACGTAAAAATATAAATGACATCAATTTCAAAATGACGCACGGTGTTCTAAGTGATGTGAGTCTAATCAAACACGCGAGCCGAGAGCTGGGGATCTACCTGAAGGTAGAGTAACTCCCCCTGTTTGACCGATTGAGTTAGGTAAGATCACTCCCACACACCGTGAAATTACTCCCCTTAATTATTTCCGAACAATTCCTATTGTCAGTGAGCTGAAGGTCACCTTGGCTTAAGGCTGTGTCAGACCAATTGATATAGGCTGGAACACCAAGGCTACCTCAAAGTATTGTCATGCTTTGCATAGTTATGCGGGGATTGTCTTTAGCCATGACAAGCTCCTAGCATAACTTCATAAGTCTCAAAAAATCCCCCGAAGTCGGATTGTGGCTGCCTACGTGGCGGGGTAATCAAAAACGATCACTCACGTAACGTTCTCATCCATAGCTGATGCACTTGTACCATAGTGACCAAGCGCTTCCGCTGTTGAGATGATCCCTGGAGTCTTTTAGCCAGGGTAAGCCAACAAAAACATTGAACTGAAGAGAAAGGAAAGCTCTCCAGTTTGGAATCAAAGATTGTTTGGTTCTCGTTGATGATTCGTAAAAAAATGAAAAGAGAGCTTTTGCCTCTTGAGTGTCCGTAAAAATCGATACAGGAAATTGTCTCCAATCCCGTGTGATTCTGTTTGTTTTGTTGAGCTCTCTTGGGTGGTGTTAGTTTCCATTTGTCTTGCACCTCCTTCCTCCAATGGCTCCAATGTCAAGCACTGCTGATCATGATGATGATGATGCCCAATGGTGGAGGTTGGGAAAAGCGTTAATATTGTTCAGACTACTGTTTAGAATATGTTTAGACTATAAAATATGTTTAGACTATGTTTGAAATATTCTTCTTCTTCTTCTGCGTTCCCAGGCCATATGACCATAAAGGGTAACGTACGTAAGTATGTGTCCGGTTTTCAGTTTACGCTGGTCTCCCCGCTGCGTACAGCCAACACATTCCGATTTTGGAGGAGCTCAAAGGAGAACATATTTGGAAGATTGTTTTGGAAAAAATGCAGGAGAATGGGCCAGTAAGTCAGAAAGATAGTAGATGACAGAAAGCAAAGGGAAAAGGCAGATTAGAGGAAGTTACAAGTCAAAAAATTCCAGAAGGTGGGGGGAACTATTTGTGCGAAAGTCCCCCCATTATCCCCACGGGGAAGAGTTTGAAATGTAAGTTTTGAAGTAGAAATGTTAACCCTTTCACCGCCAGCCATATTTCAGCCAAAAATGTCCATTAAATTTACCTGGGTAAAGAACAAAATCCGTCTGCAGTATTGGGGATTCTTCTTATATAAAATAAGGTCTATCCTTACTTCCCAAAACTAAGACAATAGGGTCTTTGGACAATAGACCCCAATTTGATACCTTTTAGTAACATAGGTGTTAAATCACTGTGGTGCTAAAATGCGACTTTGGCGGTGAAAGGGTTAAACCATTCGTGAAGACTGAAGACTTTTTTTTATTTTTTTATTTTTAGCTCGAAGACATTTTTTGTTGTGATGTTCGACCCAGTCCAGAATTGTGACATTTTCCTGAGAGTGAGAATTATGGCCTGTGCACATTAGATCCGCAATCCTCAACTTCCGTACGGAAACCCCATTCTCTTCATAAGAAACATTAAGCGGATGGGATTGCGGGTGATTTCCGCGTGCAATGCGCATGCTCCATCATATTTCTTACTTCCAGGTTTGTGTTGCGGATTGGGGATGAGTCTGTAGGTAAGTGTTTGTAAATGTTCTTATGCCCTTGGAGGAGTATTCGGTAATTAGCATTTAAAGACAAATATCGGGGTTGAAAAACGCTTTCAGTAACAATCATTGCTATCAGAGTTAGCTAGTGATTTCTTTCATAAAGATGTAAAGGCCATCGTGAAGGACTAATCACAGTTTGGCTGTAGTGAAGCATTTATGTGGCAAAAGGTACAAATCACATAGCAATAAATTACGTTTTCTTATGCACTGAATTGTATATAAAGTAACATAAACTCCAAAAAGTCGTCTCTTTCAGATCAGACAAAAAGACCAACGCGAATATAACTATGATATAGTAATGTAAGATGTGTCCATTTTGTTTTGTGGTCTGCACAATGCATTTTTTTGGTCAATTCTTGTCAGATATATATTAATTTTGGTAATTTAATGGCAGTGTGCATGCTGCTAAATGTAAAATAAAGATGCATGAATCATCGACTCTTATTTTTGTCCCAGTTTGTACCCGATATACTCTTTAAAAAAAACCCGACAACAAACAAACAACAACAGAAAACCCAACAATCTTCAAACTTTAATGTGTCTAATGATGGTATGCGGAAAACCTATTTTTATCTTGTCTCCTGGATAATAGCAAAGTTTATCTCACGAAAACACGCTATATCTGGATACACATGTCCAATGATTATTTTGTTTTTAAGTCCGGGAAATGCCAGACGCCAGAGTTCAATTTTGTAACATCATCATATAATAAAAAGCCAAATGTCCGTGTGTGTGTGTGTGTCTGTCTGTCTGAAGCACAAAACGGGCCTTATAACTCGCCGTTTTTTGACCGAATCGCTTCAAATTTGCTGTGAGCCCTGACGGGGCGATGGCAACGGCAACCGAGGCGGCCGTGTCATTTGCGCGGTTTGGCAAATGCACGAAACGCGTATCCGCCGGACTCTCGGCGCCCGTATCTCCGGCATTTCTGGACCGATTGCCTTCCACTTTGGCAGGTAGATGATCGGGGACGGTGACTATCGATGTGCCAAACCGGAAGCGAATCGGTTCAGAAACGCGCACGCTATGCGCCGCTTCACCTTTTCACGAATAACTCCGCCGTTTCTTAACGCTTCAAATTTGCTGTCAGGCTTGCTATGGCCTGGGCAAAGCCTGGCAGCAAATTTGAAGAGAATCGGGAGAGCGCGTCACTCTCAGAGCAGCACCAATGGGAAACGGGGCCTCATAACTCCGCCGTTTCTTAACCGACTCGCTTCAAATTTGCTGTACTCAGCGTTACCAGTACTTGGCGTTACCGTGCGGGGGGTACTAGAACGGGATGAGTGAAGAAGATGGAAGGAGGGAGAGAGACAAAAGTAATAATAATATTTCGCGGACCCGGCGAAACCAGTACTCAGCGTTACCAGTACGTGGCGTTACCAGTACGGTGCATTGCCAGTACTAGGCGTTGCGCTAGTATTTGGGGAAAAACGTAAAAAGCTGAGCAGACGACAGCGTTGACTTTGCATTATGCTTTTCGGATATGAAAGGAGAAAAAAGGTTTTAGTTTGTTTTATTTCAGTTTAAACTGCAAGCGTGTTTTTTGAATCATCTGCACATGAAGCGTTATTTGATTTATATGTTTGAATATTTGCTACTCCATTTGCCAAACGTCGTTCACCCTTTAGATGTTGATATTTTCAGGATTTTAACAAGTCTCTTGATGATCCAACTTCCTGAACAATCATCGTTTGAAAGTTTATTTTTCATCTTAGCGAGTAAACAAACGTGCATGGCTGTTGCTGTGGGCATGTGGACTTTGTGTTGTGATTGGGGCAGTGAGTGGATGCCTCGTGCCTCCATAAGGGGAGCTGGACGACCCCGACCCCTTCCACGAGTCTCTCTCCGTGGGGATACCGATGTTTTTGTCTCGTAAAAATAGTCCCCCCACCTTCTTGAATTCCTGTTTTTGTAACTTCCTCTAATCTGCCACTCTCTTTGAGTCTGCCTTTCCCCTTTGCTTTCTATCATCTACTATCGTTCTGACTTATTGGCCCATTTTCCTGCCTTTTTTATCTTCCAAATAATGTTTCTCTTTTGAGCTCCTCAGAAGTCGGAATGTGTCGGCTGTGCGCAGTGGGGAGACCAGTGAAAACTGAAAACCGGACACATACGTACCTTACCCATCATGTCCATATGGCCTGGGAACGCAGAAGAAGAAGAAGAAGAAGAAGAAGAAGAAGAAGAAGAAGAAGAAGAAGAAGAAGAAGAAGAAGAAGAGGAGGAGGAGGAAGAAGGAGGAGGAGGAGGAGTAGGTTTATTATGTTGGTCGAACTGCTTTGATCTGTAAATGGCTCCTCTGTGTCAATATTCCTTCTGATGGCTTGATCTTCCCTCTCTCGACTCCTTCCTTGTGTGATGCAATGTAAGAAGCGAGTGAAGATTAATACCAATGTCCAACCAGGTTTAAAAATAAATAAATATTTGATCTCTTAAGTTATTTTGTTTGACATCAAAGAAAAATACTATTGTTTTATACATCCGATTGTAGATAATTAAAGGAAAGGTTTTTGTTGAGTGGGGTGTGTGTGTGTGTGTGTGTGTGCGTGTGCGTGTGTGTGTGTGCGTGTGTGTGTGTGTGTGTGTGTGTGTGTGTGTGTGTGTGTTTTGTGCGTCTGCATGTGGAAGTGCAGTTCATATTATGCCTTTGCGATGCCAAGACTGATGTAGGCATTGGAAAAAGCTAAGCGATTTATCTGCTTCGATTCAAGCAGTTTATGTGGAAACACGTTCGGAGCATCTGCGTGCCTGTGTTCAGTACATGCCCTTGAACGCTCGCACACAGACACACAGACGCACATCAGAGCTAAAACTAAGGGGTTCCTTCTTCGTCTTCTTCGTTCGCCCAGACAGTTTCCTGTCATATGAGCGTAGATGCGTCATGCTGCCGTTATGCGCCTAACTAAGAAATAGTCAGGCCCAGGTCGTTGTAAGAATTTATAGAAAAAAAGGTATGAGAATGGACCAGTAAGACAGAGAGATAGCAGATGACAGTAAGCAAAGGGAAAAGGCAAGAGTCACAGAGAGTGATGGATGACAGTAAGCAAAGGGAAAAGGCAAGAGTCAAAGAGAGTGATGGATGACAGTAAGCAAAGGGAAAGGCAAGAGTCAAAGAGAGTGATGGATGACAGTAAGCAAAGGGAAAAGGCAAGAGTCAAAGAGAGTGATGGATGACAGTAAGCAAAGGGAAAAGGCAAGAGTCAAAGAGAGTGATGGATGACAGTAAGCAAAGGGAAAAGGCAAGAGTCACAGAGAGTGATGGATGACAGTAAGCAAAGGGAAAAGGCAAGAGTCAAAGAGAGTGATGGATGACAGTAAGCAAAGGGAAAAGGCAAGAGTCAAAGAGAGTGATGGATGACAGTAAGCAAAGGGAAAAGGCAAGAGTCAAAGAGCTAGAGAGTGATGGATGACAGTAAGCAAAGGGAAAAGGCAAGAGTCACAGAGAGTGATGGATGACAGTAAGCAAAGGGAAAAGGCAAGAGTCAAAGAGCTAGAGAGTGATGGATGACAGTAAGCAAAGGGAAAAGGCAAGAGTCAAAGAGCTAGAGAGTGATGGATGACAGTAAGCAAAGGGAAAAGGCAAGAGTCAAAGAGCTAGAGAGAGTGATGGATGACAGTAAGCAAAGGGAAAAGGCAAGAGTCAAAGAGCTAGAGAGTGATGGATGACAGTAAGCAAAGGGAAAAGGCAAGAGTCAAAGAGAGTGATGGATGACAGTAAGCAAAGGGAAAAGGCAAGAGTCACAGAGAGTGATGGATGACAGTAAGCAAAGGGAAAAGGCAAGAGTCAAAGAGAGTGATGGATGACAGTAAGCAAAGGGAAAAGGCAAGAGTCAAAGAGAGTGATGGATGACAGTAAGCAAAGGGAAAAGGCAAGAGTCACAGAGAGTGATGGATGACAGTAAGCAAAGGGAAAAGGCAAGAGTCAAAGAGCTAGAGAGTGATGGATGACAGTAAGCAAAGGGAAAAGGCAAGAGTCAAAGAGCTAGAGAGTGATGGATGACAGTAAGCAAAGGGAAAAGGCAAGAGTCAAAGAGAGTGATGGATGACAGTAAGCAAAGGGAAAAGGCAAGAGTCAAAGAGAGTGATGGATGACAGTAAGCAAAGGGAAAAGGCAAGAGTCAAAGAGCTAGAGAGTGATGGATTAGAGGAAGTTACAAGCACAAAACTTCCAGAAGGTGGAGAACTATTTGTGCGAAAGACCCCCCGATATTCCCCACGGGGGGATGGGTTCCTTCTGATTCTGGAGATATTGTCCTTGTATTGGCTATGTATGTACATGTATGCCCTGCACAAATATAACCTGAATGTTCTAGCATATTCATAGATGTGTGTAAGTCGCGCCACCCGCCACAGCGGAGGAGTGGACATACACAGCGTATTATTATTATTGCTTTTATGCGTACATGCCGTGCGGTGATGTTTTTCAAATATAAAAACTCATTTTTCTGACGAAGAGATGCAAATAAAATCTAGAAAGCGTGAACCCAGTATTGGTTTTTGTGGTCATTTTGAAGTCATGTTCGTGTTGTTTATTTCAACTTTTTTTCAACTTTGTTTGCAGATGTTTCGCTGAGAAAATATGTTTATTCTGTGGTCTGTTTGTAGAATTATAGAGTTATGGAAATTATCTCTCGGCATGCTCACGCACACGCGTCTGTACACACATGCACGTTCGCGCGTGCGTGTACACACGCAAGGACGCGCACGCGCGCAAACACAACTACACGCAAGTGCGCATAGAGAGAGAGAGGGAGAGAGAGAGAGAGAGAGAGAGAGAGAGAGAGAGAGAGAGAGAGAGAGAGAGAGAGAGAGAGAGAGAGAGACTTTATTTTACAAGGAAAAGAATTTAGGCTGGGCCTAGTCTTCCATTCTGTCCTTGGTTCTAAGCATGCAATGCATAACTAATACTATAAACGAACATTGAGACACAGGAAAATCGCCAACAAAAAAAAGACAACTAACAGTAATATAGCAACGACATTTTAGGCAGAGCATCAACTTAAGCAATAAACAAATAGAATAGAAAACTAAGCAACCTATGAGAGAGAGAGAGAGAGAGAGAGAGAGAGAGAGAGAGAGAGAGAGAGAGAGAGAGAGAGAGAGAGAGAGAGAGAGAGAGAGAGAGAGAGAGAGAGAGAGAGAGAGAGAGAGAGAGAGACACGAAGAGAGACAGAGACAAAGACAGAGAGACAAATATACAGACAACCAGACACACCGACAGAGAGAGAATGGAATGGATTGAGACAGAAAGAAAGTGGAGACGACCAACAGAGGGGACACAAGAGGGATACACGTTATGCAGGAATGGAGACACCATCATAATCATTGACTGACGGGGCTGGGCAAAATCGATCAACGAGAGAAGGGGTGGTGGTGGTGGTAGAGGAAGTGGGGGTAAGATATGAATGACATTCGGCGAGAAGGGGGAAACGAGAGAGAGAGAGAGAGAGAGAGAGAGAGAGAGAGAGAGAGAGAGAGAGAGAGAGAGAGAGAGAGAGAGAGAGAGAGAGAGAGAGAGAGAGAGAGAGAGAGAGTATGACAATATTTTATTCCAGAAAAGGCATCGTCCCATTAGGAAGGGTGTGTGTCAACATGTAAAGAAGCGGATTATGAATACATCAATAATTAGCAACAATACAATACGTAAGAGAGAGAAAGAGAGAGAGAAGAGAGAGAGAGAGAGAGAGAGAGAGAGAGAGAGAGAGAGAGAGAGAGAGAGAGATTTGTCATCAGCACTGCAGTGCCAGAGTGCCACCTGGATTGAAAACACACAGGATATTATCAGTCAACCAGAAACATCCTTTTCTTTTCCATTCCACCCAATCCTCTTTAAGTCATTCTAAAATGTTCTATAACAAGCGCGAAATCGCAATAGTTTGTGGCACGCGGTCTATTTTTACCACTCCAATCATGAGTAACCTCCCCTGTCTTTTCAATAATTTTAATCTGTAAACCAGAATGTTATCTCTGCACCATTTCGTAACTTTTTATATCTTTTGGAAAACATTTAAAACTATGTATCCTACTTATACTCATCAAAAGAAGCACCGCATACTCGTCGTGTCTGTTGTAGTGTCTGTATTACGTATGTTTATTATTTTGTACGCTTTTAAAATACATCATTTTAAAGAGCGGCCTCAATTTGAAGTGTAGCCTCGATTTGAAGTGCGACAATTTTGTCAAAATGTGCGACAATTTTTGGACAGACAGACAGACAGACCGACCGACAAAGTGAGTTATAGGTTTGTGGCTTGAGCCACAAACAAAAACATGTTAGATGGAAAAAAAGGCAAATTATCCCTCTTTTGTTAGGAGCGTGGTTGCTATAGTGACGATTATGCTGGTGGGAATGGAATGGTGCGTACTTCGATTGTTGTCTTGGAGGGCTAAGAAGATGATGATAGTCAATGTATGAACATGGAGAAAGAAAGAGAAACGTTTCTAATGCTCGGTGTCCATCTGTGTTCTACCGAGGACCCAGCATGTTTGACAATCGTGAGAAAAATAGCACACGCCTTGTTGCTTTTGACTCGCTGACAGATTATGCACACAAGCGGGTCTGATTCTTTTGGTCTCCCTTCCCCAAGACCCAAACAACATGGGCGAAAGCGGACCAAATGCGTACACAACGCACGCCAGTCGGTGTGAATGACATGGCAGCAGGTGTGAAAACACACCAGACTGAAACAAAACAGATGCTTTGTGTTAGCCAGCACACGAGATGTGCACCGAGCCTAAGAGGTGATTGTTTTGATTAACTTGATAGATTCTCTGTAATGTTTATCTGTCTGTTTGCATACAATCTGTGTGTCTATGTCTCTGCCTCCCCCCCACTCTCTCTCTCTCTCTCTCCTCCCCCCTCCTCTCTCTCTCTCTCTCTCTCTCTCTCTCTCTCTCTCTCTCTCTCTCTCTCTCTCTCTCTCTCCATGTAGGTGCGAGAGCGTGCGCGCTCGCGCGTGCGTGTGCGTGTGCGTGCGTACACACACACACACACTGCACATACGCACACGCACGCACACGCACACGCACGCACACGCACACACACACGCACGCACACGCACACACACACGCACGCACGCACACACACGCACACGCACACACACACGCACACACACACACACACACACACACACACACTAATATGTTTCGTGTTATTTATTCATGTTATTCATGTTATTTTACACACACACTCACACTGACACACACACATATGCTTCATGTTATGTATTCACACATATATGGCCTACCCGGCGTCCCGCCTACCCATACCCCCTAATCCTCACCTCACCCACCTCACTGTCTCCTCCACCCACTATCTTCTTTGCAACAACACCCCCCCCCCCCCCCCCTCTCCGTCTCCTCTCCTTTGCCCATATATATCCAAGGCATTAGTGCCCACCCATCTCCACACCCTTCTCCCTGTCTTTGCAAAAAATACAAGGTCAAGGTCACGACGGCAAAATGGTTTGCGCGGATGCCTTCCTCTCATGGTGACACACCAGCACACAACATTTGACGTGATTCTGTCAACCCGTTCGAAAGATATCCTTGGGACAGACAGAAGGAGAAAAAAATGACCCTCCGATTTTCAGGCTCCAGCGATCTTTTTGACCTTGACCTTGACCTTGATCGGTATGCCATCATCAGAACGGGCATAAGCCAAACCACCTTCGTACCAAGTTTCGACATCCTATGTTGATCGGTGCCCGAGATATGGCTAAAAATATATTTTCGGTTTTCAAGGTCGTACGTCAAGGTCAAGGTCACGACGGCAAAATGGTTTGTGCCGATCTCTTCCTATTAAGGAGGCACACCTTCACACAAACTTTGACGCGATTCGGTCAAGCGGTTCGGGAGATATCCTTGGGACAGACAGAAAAACAAACAAAAAAAAAAAAAAAAAAATACAAAACCAGCCCATCGCAATAGTCCGTCTTGGTGACGGACTAAAAAAACAAAAACAAAAAAACAAACAAACAAACAAAAATACAAACCAGCCCATCGCAAAGTCCGTTCACCTTCGGTGACGGACAAAAAGGTCAACCTGGCAACAACTGCTTCGTTAATCTTCCGTGGGACACAGACAACACTGTCCAACACAACGGGGCTGACGAGTCTGCTGCAATTATCTGCCTGGCGATTGTTAGGTGCCTTACGGGAAAGAGACAGCCTTCCAGAAATCAACTCTGTTGTGATCCCCTACAAAGTCTGTTTGTGAGTCTCTCTCTCTCTGTGTCTCTCTCTCTGTCTCTGTCTATCTCTCTCTCTCTCTCTCTCTCTCTCTCTCTCTCTCTCTCTGTCTCTCTGTCTCTCTCTCTCTCTCTCTCTCTCTCTCTCTCTCTCTCTCTCTCTCTCTCTCTCTCTCTCTCTCTCTCTCTCTCTATGTTCGTATATGTATCAAGGGCAGGTTGGAAGACTAGGCGTCTAAAATCTTTATCATTGACAAATAAAGTTTAAGTTTTCAAGTTTTTTTTCTCTCTCACACTCTCTCTATCTACCCCCACCTCTCTCTCTCTCTCTCTCTCTCTCTCTCTCTCTCTCTCTCTCTCTCTCTCTCTCTCTCTCTCTCTCTCTCTCTCTCTCTCTCTCTCTCTCTCTCTCTCTCTCCCCCCTCTCCCCCCCATCTCTGTTTTTCAGTATTTTGTTTCTACCATGACAATCGTTGTTGATGTTTTATCCCATTTTGATATTGTTGTCTTTCCATTATTAAAGCTAAACGTGGGGCAAGAGCTACGAAGTCTCTTATGATAAAATGATTGTGTTGTGAGACGTTGGTTTTTGACATTCTATTTGCTCCGTGTCTTTCGGTGTTTGATGCGTTTTTTTATTTTCACACGATGAGTGTTGCGCAATCCTGATTGCTCGCTGACGCACGATACCGTCTCCATGCCTGCATCATGGTGTAATTATTCTTCTCTGTGACAGGATTTGTTGAGTTGATGTTGCTGCTGCTGCTGATGATGAAGATGATGTGATGAAGTTTGGCTTTGTTGATGATGGGGAGTGTGTGTGTGTGTGTGTGTGTGTGTGTGTGTGTGTGTGTGTGTGTGTGTGTGTGTGTGTAAATAATGATAATAATAATGGTTTAATTCGGTGGTGTTTTTTCAAGGCCATCTATCGCATATGAGCAGGAGAATTAAAAAGCACAAAGTTTAACATGCAAAAAGCTTGACACAGTAAGTAGTGGTAAAATGTTCACGTGCATCACAAAATATGTGTGTGTGCATGCGTGCGTGCTTGCGTGTGTGTGTGTGTGTGTGCGTGTGCGTGTGCGTGCGCGTGCGTGTGCGTGCGTGTGCGCGCGCGTGTGCGCGCTTGCGTGTGTGTGTGTTGATAGAAACAGTTGTCAATAATATCAGTATTGGTGGACATGATGAAAGAGACAATCATTGGTATGAAAGACGGTACAATTATACAATGTGTATGAAAAAACGTTTATCAAATCATCGATTTCTTGAATGATGATTATTATATAACGTGGGACAAGTTTTAACAAATGCGCAGGTTTCCCCCCTCTCAGTGAAGGGCAACAGAAACGTATGCAAGTTGTCATTTTGCTTCTCTGGATTATCTACACGCACGCATACGCACGCGCACACACACACACACACACACATAGAGGCACGCACTATGACTGTCTGTCTATCTGTTTGTCTGTTACTCGCTCGCTCACTCACTCAACCTTCCTCTCTTTCGGAGATAGTAAACGATTCAGAGCTAAGAATAGTGTTATAAAAAAAACAACAACAAAACCGAAAAATCATCCGTTTGTGATCGATCAAATTCCCAATACAATGGCATCGAGTCGCAGACTGTCCTTGTCCTTACTTTTTTTCTGTCTTTCGTTTTCTCCGTCTCTTTGTCTCTTCTGCTTTTGTTTCTGCCGTCTTCTTCTTCCTGTTAACGTCTAAGGGTTGGTTTGTCATGTATCAATGCTCGCTAGGGATTACACTGAGCCAGATTTGTCTTTTGCGATTGGTTTCCCTTTTGGTTTAATTTTTTAAAGGTTTATGTTTTTCTTTGATTTTTTTAAAAACAAAATACTGGTTCTGTAATAGCTGGAGAGCTGGGAAGAGGTGTTGTCTGTCTAATTGTCTGTTTCTCGGCCTTTGTCTGTCTAATTGTCTGTTTCTCGGCCTTTGTCTGTCTCTCTGTCTGTCTGCCTCCCCCCCCCCTCTCTCCCCCTCCCCCCCCTCTCTCTCCCCTCTCTCTCTCTCTCTTATTGGGCTTTGGCCTTTTTGTGACTAAAACATTTAATTTCATTTATCTCTCTCTGTCTCTCTCTCTCTGTCTCTCTCTCTGTCTCTCTCTCTCTCTTCTCTTTCTCTCTCTCTCTCTCTCTCTCGCTTTCTCTCTCTCTCTCTCTCTCTCTCTCTCTCTCTCTCTCTCTCTCTCTCTCTCTCTCTCTCTCTCTCTCTCTCTCTCTCTCTCTCTCTCTCTCTCTCTCTCTGAGCGCGTGTGTGTGTGGACGCGCGGATGTGCGTTAGATAATGCATTCTTGCTTGTACTTGTATAAAAAAAATTATGTGCATAATTTATAATTTGTTTTCGTGTTCTCTCCTTCGGATCGCATTTTGTGTGTTTGTTGTTTGTTTTGTTGTGGGTTTGTTGTTAATTTATAGCAGGGATTCCACTGAGCCAGATTTGTATTTCTTTTTCTGTTCTCTCTCGTATTTCCCCCATTTAGTTTTGTCTCCTCTCCATGTCTATTTTTCTGTTTATTTCTCATGATATTATAAATATTGCAGTCTAATTTCATCGTACCCTCGTTTCATTTCACACTGTTTCCCTTCATTTCATTTAGAACTGCTTCCCACTGTCTTTCTTTCTTTCTTTCTTTCTCTCACTTTCTTTCTCTCTCACTGTCTTTCTCTTTCTTTCTCTTTTTCTCTCTTTCTTTCTCTCTCACTTTCTTTCTCTCTTTCTCTTTCACTTTCTTTCTTTCTTTCTTCTCTTTTCTTTCTTTCTTTCTTTCTTTCTTTCTTTCTTTCTTTCTTTTCTTTCTTTTCTCTTTCTTTCTTTCTCTCTTTCTCTCTTTCTCTCTTTCTCTCTTTCTTTCTTTCTTTATTTCTTTCTCTCTTTCTTTCTTTCTTTCTTGCTCTATTTGTCTCTATTTCTGTTTTTCTCTTTAGGTTGATTGTTTTCCCGTTATCTTATGTAATGGGGTGGTAAGGGGGTAAAGGGATGAGGATAGGGAAGAGTTGATGAGGGATAAGGATTGGAGGGTGAAGATAGGCACACTCCGCACAGACCAGGAACATATAGAGGAAACCAGACAGTTGTTTAGCTTTTGTTTATTTGGGTACTAGGAAATACTAAGGAAGACATAGGAAGACTAAAGAAGACTAAAGAAGACTAGAAAGACTAAAGACTAAAGAAGCCATAAGAAGACAGTGCAGCAAATACATCCTGCAACAATATAAAATATACACACATTAAATATAAACAAGAAATAACAATGATTAGGTATGACTGTAGGCCTTGTGCCATAGCACTCAATGTTAAAATAACATGAGGTAATAGACAGTCACAGCAGTGGAAGGAGCTCACTTTATGACTTAAATGGCATGATTAAACTGACACTGACACAAGCCTAGTTGGGGTTTGGAAACATAACATAGGTCGGTTTTACCTGACCCTATGCTTGCTTAACCCATACACAAACATTTGAGTTCATGTGAGTTAACCCAAACCAAGTATTGTAACACTGACATCATCATCTGCTGTGTTACTAAAAATAGACTACACATCAAAGTAGGCTGATCAGTTTTACGTGGAAAACTGACTAAAGACAAATGTAGGCCTATTGAGAGTTTACCATTGAAGTAGCAAGAAACTCAATCAAAAAGGAATGCCTTGTTAATACTATAGTATCAGTATTAACACAACACCATACTAGGCCTAGCACACACCACCTAGGCCTATGAATGAAACTAGTGCAAAGTAGGCCTACACCATAGCATGGTATAAGCCTAGATCAATAATATTAATAACATGGAAAAGAGCAAGTTAGGCTTTTAAACAATATAATGTAGGCAATAGTGTTAATAACGTAAAAATGAGCAAGTTAGGCCTTTAAACAATATAATGTAGGCGAAGTGCCCTTTCATTGCTTACACGCAGTAGACTGACGTCACACACGAGTGGGTGTGAGGATAGACCAGAACGATCGGAATGTTCTAATTTTCAGTCTCTCAACATAAACTTTGGCCTAGTGCCGTTATATTTATGAATGAACTGACGTCACGATGGTTCAGTGACGGGAATAGCAGTGTACAACGGCAATGCCTAAACAACCGTTAGCAGTGTTGAAACGGCAGTGTTTAACGGCAGTGTCTAAACAACAGTTAACAGCAGTGTCTTTTGTGTGTTGATCTAGATCACATAGATTCACGGCAAACTCGAACGTCATTGGTTCGGTAAAAAGTAAACAAAGTTGGACTTCCTGCTGTTAACAAACATAAAAATACATCAAAGTATAGTTCAAACATCAGTACTTACAGTAGTCACTGTAGATTCACATCAACAGCATGAATGAGAAGGCAGGCCGAGATCGAGCAGACGAAAATCTATAAACCTAGTGCTAAATTATTAATTTGTTGATTGAAAAAGTGTGTACCCAGATTTTGGGCACTTTTTATATATATGCTCGAGAGCCGGACCGCAAGGACAGCAGTCGCTGGATGTAGCGAAAATGGCTCTGTGGGTGGCGAGAGTGACCAGATCTGTGTTTGTTTGGTTTTGTACAACACAGATATCTATGCCACTAATCACTAAACCCTGGCATGTTGTATATGAGAAGAAAGAGGATGAACTAAGCTCTATTCTGACTACTATTATAATAAGGAGATCTAACTATATATTTATAATAATTATGAAAAACCTTGTATTTTAGACCCCACTGAAACAGGTTCAAGCTACTAAATAATTAATTTATCTAAACTCATACCACATTACACCGATCTTTCCTAATGGATTAATACACTAAAGTAATACCTTTCTATACATATACTATGTCACTATGTTAGATGACACAGTTAAAATATAATTAGCATTCAATGTCCAGTAACAAAAACAAGCCAGCCGAAAACCCGGTTTTCGGACTGAGTCCACACCGGTGGTCAGACAGATTGTGACGTTGACACAGCGTCGGTGTAGCTTTCGTCAAATGTTCTGTTTTGACGTCAAATAAAGTAGCTACTTTGTATGTAGGACATTGAAAGAGTTGTTTAGTAACAACATTATGAAAGGATGGCTTTGATAAAATAGGTTTTATAGAGATAAGTGGTGACATAACTTGGCCGGTTAGATTGCCAGATTTTAGGATATATCAGCCATGTAATGTCTTAATTAACAAACTAATAAAGTGATTGGCATAACTACAATAAGATTTTATTATTGGAATGACAATCAAAGAGAAGAAAAAGGCTAAATTATAAGTTTATTATTACTACTAGTTGGCCTGAGATTTGAGGGGAGGCCGTTGGAGATTTGAAAAGCCGGGTCGCATGATACGATTTGAATTTTGACATGTCTAAAAATAGATTTGATGTCATATAGCGAGGCGCGCATGACTTGGAAAAGTGGTTAGGCACACTTGTCGTCTGCTAAATAGTGTTGCGTGACAGGTAGGCCTTATGGAATACGGCACACTGTCACACTTATTTCCTTTGTTGCAATCTAATTTTTTTTAATTTCCCTATTTTCCATTATATTTTTGTTTATTTTTTTTCTCTTCTCGATTTTCTTCGTATTACTCATTTGTTCTTTTTTGTTTTTTCGTTTTTATTTATGCCTGTATTTCCTGGAGGCTGTCATCCATTCCTCCCCATATTACTCTCTCTCTCTCTCTCTCTCTCTCTCTCTCTCTCTCTCTCTCTCGCTCGCTCGCTCGCTCGCTGTCGCCTCGTGTGTTTGAGTAGACTTATATCACTTAGAACACCGTGCGTCATTCTAAAATTAACGTCATTTATATTTTTTCGTCACATTTTGCAAGTTCCATCAGTTTGTGGATACTGGCCGCCCCTCATTTTTCTAAATAAATTAAAAAAATGTTTGCAAGTCGCTGACTCGCATCCTGTTGTTCCAAGATTTGACGCTATGGTTGCTATGGATTTGACGGAGTAAGTCGAGGTAATCAACTAATTTTCATGAAGTGCTCTCCCCTTTTTTTTTCTTTCCGAAAATCGTCTATTGACTCAGGCAGTTGTGGGAATACAGCCAGTGCTTGATGATAGTGAAGACGGCACCGCGGCCACAAGTAGTTGAATAGAATTCACAACTTAATTTTCCCCCCAAATCAAGAGGCTGGATAGTGTGTAGGCGATTTTAAGACTTCTAGCTTTCCAATTTTACGTGACTCAGTTATCGACCGAACCCCCTACTGATGACATTAATCGTTTAATATTGTCAAATGAAATCTTTCGTGAAAGAACAATGTGCGCGATTGCCCGCATCCGCCCTACTGTTCATAGTGCCACAACAGGACTTGTTCCAAAGCACCAGCTCAGAAAGATATACGAGAAGACCAGGAAGAATGTCCCCCTAGATTTTAAATTTTACGTGGGAATTTGTATGTGGGTCACAGCCACCCAGAAAAAAGTCAAGGGAGAAACACTGGAGATACGGGCGCCGAGAGGCCGGCGGATGCGCGTTTCGCGCATTTGCCGAACCGCGCAAATGACACGGCCGCCTCGGTTGCCGTTGCCATCGCCCCGTTAGGGCTCACAGCAAATTTGAAGCGATTCGGTCGAAAAACGGCGTAGTTATAAGGCCCGTTTCGTGTTTCAGACATACACACACACACAGAGACACACACACACACACACACACACACAGACACACACACACACACACACGGACGGACACTTGGCTTTTTACTATATGATGATGATGATGATTATTGCAAAAACTAAGAACTTGTATTAAAAAAAGACTGCAGTTAATGTAAAATGGGGATTATGCTTTTTATATTTCTGCAGTTTCTTTTCGAAACAAGTTATTAGTTTTCACAATATGTTCAATAATACGTCTATCTAAAGATAGTCCGTTTTGACTCCAAGCCATCGCTAAGTAACATTCTCTGTCTGTCTGTCTGTCTGTCCGTCTCTCTTGTCTTTCTCAATCTCTTGAATTTAATAAACAATTTGTCATATACTTTGTTTTCATTTGTTGCTTGTTTGCAAGATGAAAAGAAGCGTGCAATGTACTCATTCTTTTCCATCATTTCCACAAAATATTCCTTCGTTTGTTCAGGACGTGCGTACCTGTCTATATGCACACGTACATATTCGTTTATGTGAGGGCAACTATGCACACGTGGATGTGCGCGTTTGTATTTGTGTCTTCTTCAACTTCCAAACTTATCCTGTTTAAAATTTACAACACCCACCGGCAAAAAAGACCCCCCTCTCTCTCTCTCTGTGTCTCTCTCTCTCTCTCTCTCTCTCTCTCTCTCTCTCTCTCTCTCTCTCTCTCTCTCTCTCTCTCTCTCTCTCTCTCTCTCTCTCTCTCTCTCTCTCTCTCTCTCTCTCTCTCTCTCTCTCTCTCTCTCTCTCTCTCTCTCTCTCTCTCTCTCTCCGAGTTTGTTTCTAATCCTGCAACAAAGTCTGGGTTTTGATCTGGGGACTTTTCCTCCCCTTTCTTTGCTTGAAGTATAAAAATGAAAAAGAAAACATCTCTGAAGACTGTTGTAAAGATTTGCCCGTGGTCTCCTGATTTCCAGGGGGAGCTCTTTGGAGATGAAATGGATTACAGCAGGGTAGTGAACATTAAGGATGGGGGAAAGAGGAGAGGGGGAAGGAGGGAGAGAGAGAAAGAGGGAGGGAGAGAGAGGGAGGGAGAGAGAGAGAGAGAGAGAGAGAGACAGAGAGAGGGAGAGAGAGAGAGAGAGGGAGAGAGGTCTTTTTTGCCGGTGGGTGAGAGAGAGAGGAGAGACAGACAGACAGACAGAGAGACAGACAGAGAGAGACAGGGGGTGGAAGGGAAGGGTAGACAAAGAGAAATAGATTCTGTTTCGGAGTATTTCTTTATGTGTGTCTTTATATGACTGTCCCCAACGCGCATGCAAGCACACACACATACTCACGCACACACACATACTCACGCACACACACACACACACACGTACGCTCGCACGCACGCACTCACGCACGCCCGCTCACGTGCACGCACACGCACGCACGCACGCACGCACGCACGCACGCACGCGCACGCACGCACACACACGCACACGCACACACACACACACACACACACACACACACACACACACACACACACACACACACGTACGCACTCACACACGCACGCACACACATCCGTGCAGTCGTTCTTCTTCACCATTCTCATTATTAACCTCTTTCAGATATTTCTCTATATTTTCTCCGTCATTACAAGTACTCTTTTCTCCTTTCTCTTTAATTTAAAAAAACCAAAAACTGAACTAAAAACACCACAACGCTACACATTAACATAAAGAGATGAAGACGAAATAAAAATGAAGCAAAAAAACGTATTTGTTTTGACATCAAAGAAGTACCATTATCCCTCTCAGTTATCTTCTGTTGTATTATTTTGTTTTTTTGCATTTATGTCCGAGCCTATAATGGCTGGGAAAAAACCCAACCCAACAACAGCCGAACGTAGACATTAGTTTTTGTGTTCTGTAGACTTTTCTCGATGACATCACAACGTGGCTGTGTACTTTTGCGTTCGCAGGCCATATGGCCATAATGGGTAAGGTACAGTAAGTGTCATGTGTTCAGTTTTCACTGGTCTCCCCGCTGCGTACAGCCGACACATTCCGATTTCGGAGGAGCTCAAAGGAGAAAAATTATTTGGAAGATTTTGTTTTAGAAAAAAGGCAGGAGAATGGGGCCAAGTAAATCAGAAAGATAGACGATAGAAAGCAAAGGGAAAAGGCAGAGTCAAATAGAGTGGCAGATGAGAGGAAATTACAAGCACAGAACTTCCAGAAGGTGGGGGAACTATTTTTACGAAAGACCCCCCCCCCCCCTCCCCCGGTATCCCCACGGGGAGGGTTGTGTACAAGAGCCAGACTCCTGCGACGAATGGTGGATAGTCTGGGATGGTTTTTTTGTCTTGGTTTATTGTTTCGGGTTGTTTTGCTGAGGAGTGGGTTGTTTGTTCTCGGAGGAGGCACCTAGTTTGTGGACGGTAGT
>CM065681.1:8707784-8712784 GCA_017654935.2 Phymorhynchus buccinoides | reverse complement strand
AGTTAGGATATGAGGCCATGTCCGAATACGAAACGTCACTGGTAAATGGACAAAGTCACTGGATCCAATAACAAATGCTGCCGCGCGGCTGGTTGGTATAGCATTTCACGCTGTAGTGTAGTTTGTTCGTTTCGTTGCAGCTTGGCTCATTGGTGGAAACGGAGGCTAAGTGGCTTTCATTAACTGATTGGCCACAATCCGTGACGCCTGTTGGTCAGCAACGTGGAATGTGACTTACACAAACAATGGGGTTTCTAATTTGGCTAACGCAGTATTTTTTATTTATTTTTTATTTCCCCCTCTTTCTTGTTGTTGCAGTTTTGTTGTCGTCGTCGTCGTCGTTGTTGTTGTTCTTCTTCTTCTTGCTCTTCTTCTTCTTCTCTTTGAATGTTTAACTTGGCTGACGCATTCTTTTCTTGTTGTTCTTCTTGTTGTTGTTGTTGTTGTTGTTGTTGTTGTTGTTGTTGTTGTTGTTGTTGTTGTTGTTCTTCTTCTTCTTCTTCTTCTTCTTCTTCTTCTTCTTCTTCTTCTTCTTCTTCTTCTTCTTCTTCTTCTTCTTCTTCTTCTTCTTCTTCTTCTTCTCTTCTTCCTTCTTCTTCTTCTTCTTCTTTGAATGTGTAACTTGGCTGACGCATTCTTTTATTTTTTATATATTTCTTCTTCTTCTTCTTCTTCTTCTTCTTCTTCTTCTTCTTCTTCTTCTTCTTCTTCTTCTTCTTCTTCTTCTTCTTCTTCTTCTTCTTTCTTTCTTTCTTTCTTTTGTTCTGTCTTGTTTTGTCTCTTCTTCTTCTCCTTCTTTCTTTTTATTCTTCTTTACTCTTTCTCTGTGTGTGACCGTCTTGCTATTTCTTAGGGTGGATCTGAAAACTGAAGCGATGTGTAAGTGAGTTAATTGACGGGTCAATGCGGGCAGTCTTTTAGGTCTTCAAACCACCAGCGCGGAAACTAACACAAACAGTAGATTTAGTAACTCTGCTAACAAAATGGAATGACTCTGCTTACTGTCTGTCTGTTGTGTTCAGGGTCTGTGGCTATTATCTGTTTTTTGTCGGTTAGTCAATGACTATATAACTATATCAATATAAGGTTCTTGGGTTAGTTTTCAGTTGAATGTTGACATTGTCTGTTCTCTGTAAAGCGTATGCGTGTTTTCCTCGTTTGTTCAGTTGTGATCTGTGTTGGGGCAGTGGGTGGATGCCTCGTGCCTCCATGCGATGCGCTGGACGCCCCCGCCCCCTCCACGACTCTCTCCCCTTGGGGTGTTCCAGTACAAGTAGTTCCCCTACTGTCTGGAAGGTCTGTGCTAGCAATTTCCTCTAAGGTATCACTCTCTTTGACTCCTTGACTTTGACTCTGTTGTCTACTATTTTTCGGACTTATTGGCCCATTCTTCTGCCTTTTACCCCTAAAGACTTTCCAAAGAATGTTCTGCTTTGAGCTCCCTCGAAATCGGAATGTGACGGCTGAATGCAGCGTGGAGACCAGTGAAAACTGAAAACTGAAAACCGTACACATACGTACCTTACCCATTATGGCCCTCTGGTCTGGGAACGCAGAATAATAGTAATAATAATAATAATAAGATACGTGTCTGTGTGTGCGTTCTGTCATGTTTTAAGCCAATTAATTGTCTTTGGAGTGTGGCTGAAGCTTGGAGAGGACAGTGGCAAAATCGAAGCAGATTGAAGGGCAGTTCTTTAGTCTCTTACTGTTTCCCGCTTTTTAAGTCCCTTACCTACCTCCGATATGTTTGTCTTTGATTTGTGTGCTACAGCCCTCTCTATGTCTGTCTCTATGTTTGTCTCTATGTCTGTCTGTCTCTCTGTCTGTATCTATATGTCTCTCTCTGATTCTCTAGCTTATCTCATCAATCCGAATAAACATAATCTCCTCTCTCTCTCTCTCTCTCTCTCTCTCTCTCTCTCTCTCTCTCTCTCTCTCTCTCTCTCTCTCTCTCTCTCTCTCTCTCTCTCTCTCTCTCTCTCTCTCTCTCTCTCTCTCTCTCTCTCTCTCTCTCTCTCTCTCTCTCTCTCTCTCTCTCTCTCTCTCTCTCTCTCTGTGACGATTTGTTGTCACTGATGTTTTTCCTTTTGTAATCCCCTCCCCTTTGACATGGGCAGAAGGCCTGGATCAGTAAATGTTGTGAATTGTGAATATCTCTCTCTCTCTTCCACAATGACATAATCCAGTACCATAGTTTTGGCTCCCCACACCCCCCTCCTCCTATCCCACTCACATCCATTAGGAGAATGACGAAAGCAATTAGTGAAAATAATTATGTCAGTGTTCATGCATTGCGCGAGTGGGCCAGAAGACTTCCACCAGCGAATGGGTTGTTTAGGTAGCGTTACTTTCCTTAGCCCTGTCACTAGCTGTCGTTTCTTTTACAAGCTGTTTCTTAGCAACATGAAACTTGCTCCTTCTTTCTCTCTGTCTGGCTATCTCTCGCCAGCACGCGCACGACAGAAATAGATATTGCTTCTTATTTGACAACGGGGAGTGAACTAAGCCTACAGACTGGCACCCCATTGGTGCGGCGTGAAGCGCGCGTTGCATAAAGCACTTTGGGTACCAGAGCTTACTCTGCTAAGTCCAAAAGTAACGGGGGAGGGAGGGAGGGAGGGAGGGAGGGAGGGGGGAGGGACGGGAGGGAGGGAGGGAGGGAGGGGGAGGGAGGGAGGGAGGGGAGGGAGGGGGAGGGAGGGAGAGGAGAGGGAGAGAGAGAGAGAGAGAGAGAGAGAGAGAGAGAGAGAGAGAGAGAGAGAGAGAGAGAGAGAGAGAGAGAGAGAGAGAGAGAGTCCATTTAAGATCCCTTTTTATTGTCGTCATCTTCATCACCATCCTCGTCATCATCATCATCACCATCATCATCATCATCGTCATCAACACTATCGTTAGTGTCTTCGTCGTCGTTGTCATCTTCTCCTTCCTCCTCCTCTTCCTTATCCTGATCATTAGCAGTGTCATAGACATCCTCCTCCTTGTGATTCATTTATTGTGCCTGCTTGTGTCCTGTCGTTCCCTTTACGTGTTTGTTTAAGGAAATGAACATGAAAATAACTGAGCATCTCTGAATAAAAAGAAAAGCTTTTATTTGCTTCGGATCAATTGATGCAATATTTTTCCTTCTTAAGTTAATCCAGAGCAACGATCTTTAGACGATAGATGTTATACTTTTGTCACTTAAGAGGCATCCTTCAGAAAAGGAATTCGTCTCTTTCAGAGGAACACACACATTGTACCCTCCTCCTTCAAGTGTATGTGCGAGGGGAAGCGACATTTGGTGACAACAAAATAGTACAAAAAGCTTGCGATTTTTCGGAATAAGAGAGGGGTGAATGTGCACGTGAGTAGAATGTCATCAGAAAAACAATAGAAGGAACTTAAAGACCCACCACGTCACGTGTCAAGATCACGGTTTTCACGTGTTTCTCTCTTATAGCTGGTAAGAAATCTTAAGAAATCTGCCTAGCTTAAGAGGGAATGTGACACGTGACGTGGGGGGTCTTTAACAACAAACTAGAGTCGTGAATGGAACGGATTTTCACGTAAAGTGTACCACTTCAATAAACGAACTGGCCATCAGAATAACAGAAGGAATATGTGGATAATTACTAGTGTTATGTAACGGGTCTTTCCTGGCATTGCAGTACCTCCAGGATCGACCCACCATCTGTATATCTACAGATGCCCCATAATATGTACCTGTTCCTGGTCGGAGGACGTTAAGATTTTCGGAGAAGGAACTCCTGCGTCTTTTGAGAATGTGAGTAGAACGGGTTTTCAGGCTCAGTGTTCGACATAAACAAATGATCGCAACAATTAGGGGAGAAATATGGGTCTGTGTGAAGTTTCCTTGTGCTCACGATACGGTGTCAATTGATGGCCGGCGCCGTATGAGCAACTCGCACGGTGCCTTCAGTCCTCGGATGACTCACAATGGCGCGAGACTGATGGAGGTTTGATCAGAAAGACGTGCCTTCGATCGTTCACCTCGTTCAATACTGCCCTAATCCCTCAAAGGCAAGAGCCACCGTCTCTCTCCCCTTTCCACGTCTGTCCTCCCATCCCCGTAGCCCCGTTTGTCACAACCGATTTTCATCGATCTCCCAAACCCGAGGAATAACTCTCCCCCCCCCCCCCCCACACACACACACACGCACACGCACGCCATTATGATTTTCTGATCACTTGCCCCCGAACAATCAAACGGCCAATCTACAAATAACGGAGAGATTGGGTATTGGCGCCGTCGACTGTTGCTCGTTGGTTCACATGACTGAACTGAATCGCGGGGAGGACGGTGTCGGATGGAGTTGCCGCAGCTGCAGAAAGGCAGTCCATGCGTGGTGAACGGCGTTGGCGTGTGCTCCCCCTCCTCCCCCTCATCCACGGACTCCGTCTCCCCCGACCGTGATGGGTCCTGGCCCGTACCTGGGGGAGAGAGTCGGTCGCGCGGAAAACGGTGTGCAGGAGGCCCGCGCAAGGGTGGACGCAATAGGGGGGACCGCCACAACGACGCGTCACACGCCGTCATCACTCCCCGCCACGACAAGCTCAACGGGTTTGGTGGGGGTGATGAAGGAGGAGGAGGGAAGGACTACGAATGTGAGGGTGGTGGTGACAGTGACTGTCGTGGGGGTGGTGAGGATGGAAGGCGTCATGCGGGTGGAAGGGGTGAGGGGAAGAGAGGGACGCAGGATGGAGGACGGGGTGGTGTTTTTGTGGTGGGGGTACAATCACCATCAGCGTCATCGTCGCCATCAGCGGAGCGACTGCGTCTGCTGGACTCGGTGTACTGTCGGGTGCGGTCAGACGGCTCCGTGGTGGCCCGGGGAGTGTGCTCCGGGGAGCGCTACACAGAGGACGACGTGGCGTGGAGGGAGAAGGCACAGGGTCTGACTGGAGAGTGTGCGGTGAACGGGCGCTGTGGAGACGTGTGGCGGAGAGGGCGCACGGACCCTGGAGACTCCAGCAGCAGGAGCAGGCCGTCTTCCTTG
>CM065681.1:8690284-8702784 GCA_017654935.2 Phymorhynchus buccinoides | reverse complement strand
TGACCTGGCCTTCGAGATCGTCAAGAGAGCGTCCTCTGGCTTCGTCTACAGTGAGGCGGTGTCTAGGTGAGTCAAAGCGAAGACATTTGTGCTTACGTAAAAATGTGCCCGGTCTTTGCGTCAGCTTATGTGTCTTTGGTTAAAGTGAATTTTTAAGTGCCCGGTCTTTGGGTAATCTGAAGTGTCTATAGTCAACGTGAATTATTAACAAGCGCACAGTCTTTGCGTAACCTTAAGTGTCTATAGTCAAAGTGAATTATTAACAAGCGCACAGTCTTTGCGTAACCTTAAGTGTCTATAGTCAAAGTGAATTATTAACAAGCGCACAGTCTTTGCGTAACCTTAAGTGTCTATAGTCAACGTGAATTATTAACAAGAGCACAGTCTTTGCGTAACCTTAAGTGTCTATAGTCAAAGTGAATTATTAACAAGCGCACAGTCTTTGCGTAATCTGAAGTGTCTATAGTCAACGTGAATTATTAACAAGAGCACAGTCTTTGCGTAATCTGAAGTGTCTATAGTCAACGTGAATTATTAACAAGAGCACAGTCTTTGCGTAATCTGAAGTGTCTATAGTCAACGTGAATTATTAACAAGCGCACAGTCTTTGCGTAATCTGAAGTGTCTATAGTCAAAGTGAATTATTAACAAGCGCACAGTCTTTGCGTAATCTGAAGTGTCTATAGTCAAAGTGAATTATCAACAAGCGCACAGTCTTTGCGTAATCTGAAGTGTCCATAGTCAACATTTAGAAAGATTAGAAAGATAATCGACAAACCACTCAAGCGGCATTAGCATTAAGTTTATGCATTAAACCCTTTTGCCACACACGGTCAAAAGCCTTAGAAATATCAAAATAGATTGCCTGCGTTGCAATTCCATTGTCGTAAGATGAACATAAATCATTGTAGATACACACAAGCTGGTTGACAGTGGAATCCACATTTTACACCATGTCTAAAGGGATAACTTTCGTTACATCCACATTGTACACTGTCTATGAAAGGGGTCACGCTCGTTTCATCACATTTTTCTATATATTTTTTGTAATCTTTTTCTTCAATTCCATTCGCTTCCCCCCCCCCCCCCCCCCCCCCCCGTCTCTTAGCATTTCCCTCCTTACGCTTCTCTCCAAACCCTTTCCATTTCCGCCTATTTCCAACCACTATGCCTTTCTTTGCCGGGCCTCGTCTCACATCTTACAATAGATTCCGCCCACGTGGACTTTGAAGGGGGGTTGTGAGATGGGTTGCAGCAGGCAGGCATTACCTTGGGCATTATGTCAACGGGTGGCTTTCATCTCTCCAAGCCAGATGCCTTCAGTCGCTAATGGGTAACGATTTCAAGGTTCTGTTCACCCGGATTAAGATAGAAAGGCAGTATAATATATGGGGGGGGGGTTAACTTCGTGGGAAAGGGGGTGGGGGGGGGGTGGTGGAGATGTATAAAGGAAAGAGTAGTGGCGAATCGAATGCAAGTGGTCTGCCCAAAACGCTGCAAGGTTGTTTATGTGCTGAAGTTGAAAGGAATGTAAACCGCGGTAAAATGAGTCGTTGGTAAACCGCGGTAAAATGAGTCATTGGTAAACCGCGATGAAATGAGTCATTGGTAAACCACGGTAAAATGAGTCATTGGTAAACCGCGGTAAAAACGAGTCATTGGTAAACCGCGGTAAAAATGAGTCATTGGTAAACCGCGGTAAAGTGAGTAATTCGTAAACCGCGGTAAAAATGAGTCATTGGTAAACCGCGGTAAAGTGAGTCATTGGTAAACCGCGGTAAAAGTGAGTAATTCGTAAACCGCGGTAAAATGAGTAATTCGTAAACCGCCGTAAAAATGAGTCATTGGTAAACCGCGGTAAAGTGAGTCGTTGGTAAACCGCGGTAAAATGAGTCATTGGTAAACCGCGGTAAAGTGAGTCGTTGGTAAACCGCGGTAAAATGAGTCATTGGTAAACCGCGGTAAAGTGAGTCATTGGTAAACCGCGGTAAAGTGAGTCATTGGTAAACCGCGATGAAGCGAGTCATTGGTAAACCGCGGTAAAGTGAGTCATTGGTAAAGTGAGTCGTTGGTAAACCGCGGTAAAACGAGTCATTGGTAAACCGCGGTAAAATGAATCATGATAAATCGCAGTAAAAATGAGTCATTGGTAAACCGCGTTCACCCTACTGAACAAAGGACTTGGGAGTTCGATTCCCGAAAATGAAAATCTACCCTTTTCGTTTAGTATCTTAACGTCTGGTTATCTTAACGTATTGTTTACTCAAGATATTCATAACTGTAAAAGCAATGTTAGCAGAGTTAGAATATAGACTTGTGCGGTTTTGACTATGTTTTCCCATTGATAAAGAATTGAAAATCTGACTGACATAAGAGACAAGAAACAGAGGCATACTTTAAAAAAAGACCAGATGTAACATTCGCAAAGTTTAACGGAAAAAGCTAGAATGTTTTTTGAAAGTGTCTGTTTACATAATTGAACAAAGGGGGAAACTCTCTTTCTAATTAACTCCCCTCCACCAAAGTTGATTACGATACCAATCATCTAGCAATGCGTGGATCAGAGCCAAAGTGAGTTATTTAGAAAGAGAGCTTCCCCCCTTTTTTCGATTTCGTTATCTCCTCTCTTGGCCTCACTATCTCATTCTTTGGTTGTTTGCATTTCAAGTTTTGTTATTGTCACGGTATTGAATGAAGCTGAAGTAATATTTCTTTGAGGCATTCCTGGAAATGCGTTTCTGTATTTTTTTGTGTGCTCCCTGCATCTTAAAGTCTGGATTGAAATAATGGGATGAAATGGAGCCATTGTGACCTGCCCAGTCTGATATGGAGAAAATGTAAATTATTGATGAAGGTGCCCAATGACGGAGGATCTAAAATTGTGCCTTGTGGGACTCTCTGCTCAACGAATCTGTAGGAAAAAAAGTTTTGAGAAAGTAGAGAGAGGGAGAGTGAGAGAGAGGGAGAGCGGGGAGGGGGGGGGGGGGGCAGACATGATTCAGAGATGAAAGGAGAGAGAGAGAGAGCGGGGGGTGGGGTGGGGGTGGGGGGGCAGACATGATTCAGAGATGAAAGGAGAGAGAGAGAGAGGGGGGGTGGCAGACATGATTCAGAGATGAAAGGAAAACAAGAAAGGGAGCTCAGTGTCGTCTGAGGACACCAAATATGGGAGTTAACCTTCTTCAAAAAGTATGTTTTTTAGTGTGTTCTATTGTGCTTTACAATGGGGCCCATTGTCATACTAGATAATACCGTTAACTTGAAAACAAGTATTTTCATGCCTCTCATGCCTCTGTGACTATAAAGTACCTCATACCTAATGCCCGAATGGAGGTTGTGCTTGGAGGTTGTTTATGTGGGGATCGGAGTGTCTGTTAGTGCCGGATCTCAGTCAGTTGGATGAAATTCGAAAGATGTGCCACCCCCCCTACCTATCTCGGTGAATTCTATTTTTCCGCTATCTTACCATACATAAAGCTGTATTTTAGGAACATTTTTAGCTAATAACCTTTTTGGAATACTAACCCTAACCCTAACCCTAGCCCTAACCCTAACCCTACCCCCCACTCTATAAGACGGAAAAACGCAACGAACCACAACTGTGACAAATCGCGGTGTACTGCAGTACATAGTGGGGGGTAGGGTTAGGTTTAGGGCTAGGGTTAGGGTTAGGGTTAGTATTCCAAAAAGGTTATTAGCTGAATATGTTCCTAAAATACAGCTTTATGTATGGTAAGAAAGGCAAAAACGGAAAAATAGAATTAACCGATAAATGCAGGGGGGGTGGCACATCTTTACCTTTGCCGAAATTAGTAATTAGTACTTATATTGCAAGAGAGAAAGAGAGAGCAGCCAAGCATTTCTTTCCAACATCGATAATAACTCCCAAATAGTGTCATTCCTAGGTACAATATTTTGCTGCACAGTTTATTCAGAATGTATTCTTGTACGATGATGGTTGTTTGACTAAAAACGCATTTGTGACCCGGCACCACGAAAGGGACATTAAGTCGCTGGGCTAGTTTCTCACAACAGGCGTGCAAAGTCAAAAATCTATTTTTGTGCAATCAATTTTGAGTTATGGGTATGTTCGTGTTCTCTAACATCTCATCTTTCGTATGTATTAAGGACAATCTTTGTTATGGTCTCCAAATACTCCTGAAAGTGCTTTACAATGAGTAGGTTGATGCATTTTCTTCCGCAAGGCTAAACTTTAGACTGTGATTTCTCAACATGGCCGACAGTGACCCTACCAACTTTAAATGCTCTTTAC
Source organism: Phymorhynchus buccinoides (assembly GCA_017654935.2). NCBI lineage: Eukaryota > Metazoa > Mollusca > Gastropoda > Neogastropoda > Raphitomidae > Phymorhynchus > Phymorhynchus buccinoides. The sequence goes on along the minus strand of CM065681.1, from coordinate 8,698,511 downwards.
TCTGGAATGGAAAAAGATACAAGAATGGTTCTAATATCATTTCAAACATAATTGTCTGGTTTCTAACTGTGCCATTTTCTCAGAATGGTCATTTTGACACTTAATGTCCCTTTCGTAGTGCTGGGTCACATTTGTGCGGTTTTTTTTTTATAAAGCTAATACCTTTCTGTAAAACAGGTATTGAATCGAGGTTGCGTGTTTTATTCTTCCCCCAGCAAATAACGGGGATTTCCATTTGAGGGGTGACCCAGTCTCGGGACCCCGAAAGAGACCTTGGTTTCTTTTTCCCCGTTCAGCAGCTTAGGGATAGATAGCACACCCGTCCTGGTATCACTTTGGAGACAGTCCTCATGATGGACCATTGTTATGGGTAGATAGCACACCCGTCCTGGTATCACTTTGGAGACAGTCCTCATGACGGACCATTGTTATGGGTAGATATCACACCCGTCCTGGTATCACTTTGGAGACAGTCTTCATGATGGACCATTGTTATGGGTAGATAGCACACCCGTCCTGGTATCACTTTGGAGACAGTCTTCATGATGGACCATTGTTATGGGTAGATAGCACACCCGTCCTGGTATCACTTTGGAGACAGTCCTCATGACGGACCATTGTTGTGGGTAGATAGCACACCCGTCCTGGTATCACTTTGGAGACAGTCCTCATGACGGACCATTGTTATGGGTAGATAGCACACCCGTCCTGGTATCACTTTGGAGACAGTCCTCATGACGGACCATTGTTATGGGTAGATAGCACACCCGTCCTGGTATCACTTTGCAGACAGTCCTCATGACGGACCATTGTTATGGGTAGATAGCACACCCGTCCTGGTATCACTTTGGAGACAGTCCTCATGATGGACCATTGTTGTGGATAGATAGCACACCCGTCCTGGCATCACTTTGGAGACAGTCCTCATGACGGACCATTGTTGTGGGTAGATAGCACACCCGTCCTGGTATCACTTTGGAGACAGTCCTCATGATGGACCATTGTTGTGGGTAGATAGCACACCCGTCCTGGTATCACTTTGGAGACAGTCCTCATGACGGACCATTGTTGTGGGTAGATAGCACACCCGTCCTGGTATCACTGTGGAGACAGTCCTCATGACGGACCATTGTTATGGGTAGATAGCACACCCGTCCTGGTATCACTGTGGAGACAGTCCTCATGATGGACCATTGTTAGGGGTAGATAGCACACCCGTCCTGGTATCACTTTGGAGACAGTCCTCATGATGGACCATTGTTATGGGTAGATAGCACACCCGTCCTGGTATCACTTTGGAGACAGTCCTCATGATGGACCATTGTTGTGGATAGATAGCACACCCGTCCTGGTATCACTTTGGAGACAGTCCTCATGATGGACCATTGTTGTGGGTAGATAGCACACCCGTCCTGGTATCACTTTGGAGACAGTCCTCATGACGGACCATTGTTATGGGTAGATAGCACACCCGTCCTGGTATCACTTTGGAGACAGTCCTCATGATGGACCATTGTTAGGGGTAGATAGCACACCCGTCCTGGTATCACTTTGGAGACAGTCCTCATGACGGACCATTGTTAGGGGTAGATAGCACACCCGTCCTGGTATCACTTTGGAGACAGTCCTCATGATGGACCATTGTTGTGGGTAGATAGCACACCCGTCCTGGTATCACTGTGGAGACAGTCCTAATGATGGACCATTGTTAGGGGTAGATAGCACACCCGTCCTGGTATCACTTTGGAGACAGTCCTCATGATGGACCATTGTTGTGGATAGATAGCACACCCGTCCTGGTATTACTTTGGAGACAGTCCTCATGATGGACCATTGTTGTGGGTAGATAGCACACCCGTCCTGGTATCACTTTGGAGACAGTCCTCATGATGGACCATTGTTATGGGTAGATAGCACACCCGTCCTGGTATCACTTTGGAGACAGTCCTCATGATGGACCATTGTTAGGGGTAGATAGCACACCCGTCCTGGTATCACTTTGGAGACAGTCCTCATGACGGACCATTGTTAGGGATAGATAGCACACCCGTCCTGGTATCACTTTGGAGACAGTCCTCATGATGGACCATTGTTATGGGTAGATAGCACACCCGTCCTGGTATCACTTTGGAGACAGTCCTCATGACGGACCATTGTTAGGGGTAGATAGCACACCCGTCCTGGTATCACTTTGGAGACAGTCCTCATGATGGACCATTGTTGTGGGTAGATAGCACACCCGTCCTGGTATCACTTTGGAGACAGTCCTCATGACGGACCATTGTTAGGGGTAGATAGCACACCCGTCCTGGTATCACTTTGGAGACAGTCCTCATGATGGACCATTGTTAGGGGTAGATAGCACACCCGTCCTGGTATCACTTTGGAGACAGTCCTCATGATGGACCATTGTTATGGATAGATAGCACACCCGTCCTGGTATCACTTTGGAGACAGTCCTCATGACGGACCATTGTTGTGGGTAGATAGCACACCCGTCCTGGTATCACTTTGCAGACAGTCCTCATGACGGACCATTGTTCTGGGTAGATAGCACACCCGTCCTGGTATCACTTTGGAGACAGTCCTCATGATGGACCATTGTTAGGGGTAGATAGCACACCCGTCCTGGTATCACTTTGGAGACAGTCCTCATGACGGACCATTGTTGTGGGTAGATAGCACACCCGTCCTGGCATCACTTTGGAGACAGTCCTCATGATGGACCATTGTTATGGGTAGATAGCACACCCGTCCTGGTATCACTTTGGAGACAGTCCTCATGACGGACCATTGTTATGGGTAGATAGCACACCCGTCCTGGTATCACTTTGGAGACAGTCCTCATGATGGACCATTGTTGTGGATAGATAGCACACCCGTCCTGGTATCACTTTGGAGACAGTCCTCATGATGGACCATTGTTGTGGGTAGATAGCACACCCGTCCTGGTATCACTGTGGAGACAGTCCTCATGACGGACCATTGTTAGGGGTAGATAGCACACCCGTCCTGGTATCACTGTGGAGACAGTCCTAATGATGGACCATTGTTAGGGGTAGATAGCACACCCGTCCTGGTATCACTTTGGAGACAGTCCTCATGACGGACCATTGTTAGGGGTAGATAGCACACCCGTCCTGGTATTACTTTGGAGACAGTCCTCATGATGGACCATTGTTATGGGTAGATAGCACACCCGTCCTGGTATCACTTTGGAGACAGTCCTCATGATGGACCATTGTTGTGGATAGATAGCACACCCGTCCTGGTATCACTTTGGAGACAGTCCTCATGACGGACCATTGTTGTGGGTAGATAGCACACCCGTCCTGGTATCACTTTGGAGACAGTCCTCATGACGGACCATTGTTGTGGGTAGATAGCACACCCGTCCTGGTATCACTTTGGAGACAGTCCTCATGACGGACCATTGTTGTGGGTAGATAGCACACCCGTCCTGGTGTCACTTTGGAGACAGTCCTCATGACGGACCATTGTTAGGGATAGATAGCACACCCGTCCTGGTATCACTTTGGAGACAGTCCTCATGATGGACCATTGTTAGGGGTAGATAGCACACCCGTCCTGGCATCACTTTGGAGACAGTCCTCATGACGGACCATTGTTAGGGGTAGATAGCACACCCGTCCTGGTATCACTTTGGAGACAGTCCTCATGACGGACCATTGTTGTGGGTAGATAGCACACCCGTCCTGGTGTCACTTTGGAGACAGTCCTCATGACGGACCATTGTTATGGGTAGATATCACACCCGTCCTGGTATCACTTTGGAGACAGTCCTCATGACGGACCATTGTTAGGGGTAGATATCACACCCGTCCTGGTATCACTTTGGAGACAGTCCTCATGACGGACCATTGTTGTGGACTAAAGGAAGGACTACTAGCTTTCATTATGATCTTCTTCTGTTTTTAGTCCCCGAGCCGAAGGTTCGGGAACTATTGTTTCTGTCTGGTCCGTCCGGCGTCCGTCCGTCCGTCCGGCGTGCCTCCGTCCGTCTATTCGTCCGTTTTTCTCAAAAACTATTCAGTCTATCATCATCAAATTTGGTATACTAGTTTGCAAGAAAGAGAAAAGAAAACAAGATACAAGCTATCCGCTGATGTATTTAGTTTTACATTAAGGTCAAGGTCGCGCCAGTTACGGGGTTCAAACCCCGAAACACATAATCGCTAATATCTCGCGAAGTTTTGCATGTATTTCAATGCAGTTTTTTTCACAACATTTCTTGATGAATGGTCTATAACACAGTTGTCATGAATGTTTCTGTGCGCTCGTGTGCGCATGATCGCGCGCGCTCAAATCACGGGTCCGAACCCCAAGGCTATATAAAAAAAACTATTCAGTTACGTGCTGTTTTGATGCCCTTTGTGTCACAGGCCCGATATGTCCCACTTCTTTCCGGCCGTCCATCCGTCCGTGCGTGCGTCCTGTTTTCAGTTCTCAATGGTCTCCCCGCTGTGTGTACAGCCGACACATTCCGATTTCGGAGTAGCTCGGCGATGCTGCGAGGGGACTCTGCAGCTGCTCGGCGTTGCACTTGTGTTTTTCCCCTTTAAGTAAAGAACACACGTGCATTCTTCTCTCATCAAAGTATTTTATTTTGTCCTGTCGTATCTGTTTGCGTTTTGTTTTGTTTTGGGGTGTTTAAAAAAAGAAAAAAGTATTCTCTGTCTCTGTCTTTGTCTCTCTCTCTCTGTCTGTCTGTCTCTCTTTTAGTCCACTCCTCACTTCCACTCTCCCCCTCCCCCCCTTCCTTACTCAGTGAATTTGTTTCTTCAGAATAACAGCAATTAGTCTACGGTTCCTTCTGTTATCATTCCAACTCTTGCAATTCGGCTGAATGGAAATAATGGGAGATCCGTGCTGAAACCACGATACTAGAGACCTAGTGGAGCGATGAATAGTGCTTGTGGAGAACAAGAATGAAGCGAAGAAGGAGAGGAGGAGGAGGAGGGGGAGGGGGAGGAGGAGGAGCAGAAGTAAAGGAAGAAGAAGAAGAGGAAGAGGAGGATGAAGAAGAAGATTAAGATGAGGGGGTAGGAGGAGGAGGAGGAGGAGGAGGGAGGAGGAGGAGGAGGAGGAGGAGGAGGAGGAGGAGGAGGAGGAGGAGGAGGAGGAGGAGGAGGAGGAGGAGGAGGAGGAGGAGGAGGAGGAGGAGGAGAAGAGGAAAGGAAGAAGAAGAAGAAGAAGAGGAGGAGGAGGAAGAAGAAGAAGATTAAGATGAGGGGGTAGGAGGAGGAGGAGGAGGAGGAGGAGGAGGAGGAGGAGGAGGAGGAGGAGGAGGAGGAGGAGGAGGAGGAGGAGGAGGAGGAGGAGGGAGGAGGAGGAGGAGGGAGGAGGAGGAGGAGGAGGAGGAGAAGAAGAAGAAGAAGAGGAGGATGAAGAAGAAGATTAAGATGAGGGGGTAGGAGGAGGAGGAGGAGGAGGAGGAGGAGGAGGAGGAGGAGAAGAAGCATAAGTAAAGGAAGAAGAAGAAGAAGAAGAAGAGGAGGATGAAGAAGAAGATTAAGATGAGGGGGTAGGAGGAGGAGGAGGAGGAGGAGGAGGAGGGGGAGGAGGAGGAGGAGAAGCAGAAGTAAAGGAAGAAGAAGAAGAAGAGGAGGATGAAGAAGAAGATTAAGATGAGGGGGTAGGAGGAGGAGGAGGAGGGGGAGGAGGAGGAGGAGGAGAAGAAGAAGAAGTAAAGGAAGAAGAAGAAGAAGAAGAAGAAGAAGAAGAGGAGGAGGATGAAGAAGAAGATTAAGATGAGGGGGTAGGAGGAGGAGGAGGGAGAGGAGGAGGAGGGGGGAGGAGGAGGAGAAGAAGAAGAAGAAAAAAGAAGAAGAAGAAGAGGAGGAGGAGGAGGAAGAAGAAGAAGGAAGATGAGGAGGTAGGAGGAGGAGGAGGGGGGGGGGAGGAGGAGAAGAAGAAGTAAAGGAAGAAGAAGAAGTAGAGGAGGAGGAGGAAGACGAAGATGAGGAGGAAGAAGAAGGATAAATATAATAATAATAATAATAATGATAATAATAATAATAATAATAATAATAATAATGAGGAGGAGGAGGAGGAGGAGGAGGAGGAGGGAAAAAAAAGAAAAGTAAATTAGGGTGGTATCGATTCAGAGCCCCCCCTGTGTATCGAGATAATAGAATAAATGGACAGTGGAATTCGATGTGCTTTTGTCATTTTATGTAGGTCTCCATCGGGTTGTTATGTTCTCCACCTCTCTCTCTCTCTCTCTCTCTCTCTCTCTCTCTCTCTCTCTCTCTCTCTCTCTCTCTCTCTCTCTCTCTCTCTCTCTCTCTCTCTCTCTCTCTCTCTCTCTCTCTCTCTCTCTCTCTCTCTCTCTCTCTCTCTCTCTCTCTCTCTCTCTCTCTCTCTCTCTCTCTCTCTCTCTCTCTCTCTCTCTCTCTCTCTCTCTCTCTCTCTCTCTCTCTCTCTCTCTCTCTCTCTCTCTCTCTCTCTCTCTCTCTCTCTCTCTCTCTCTCTCTCTCTCCCCTCCCTCTCTCTGTGTGCTTGTTTGTTTTCTTTGCTTGAATAATGATCACATCTGAATGATACAAGTCCATAGTTTCCACTTTGGTTTGTTTGGTAAGATATTAGTTGGACGCATTGAGTAGACTCACCCTCCTTCTCACCTTTGTTAGTTCCCGAGCGACGTGAGGAACTCTCACTTTTGTTAGTTCCCGAGCGACGTGGGGAACTCTCACTTTTGTTAGTTCCCGAGCGACGTGGGGAACTCTCACTTTTGTTAGTTCCCGAGCGACGTGGAGAGCTCACTTTTGTTAGTTCCCGAGCGACGTGGGGAACTCTCACTTTTGTTAGTTCCCGAGCGACGTGGGGAACTCTCACTTTTGTTAGTTCCCGAGCGACGTGGGGAACTCTCACTTTTGTTAGTTCCCGAGCGACGTGGGGAACTCTCACTTTTGTTAGTTCCCGAGCGACGTGGAGAACTCTCACTTTTGTTAGTTCCCGAGCGACGTGTGGAACTCTCACTTTTGTTAGTTCCCGAGCGACGTGGGGAATTCTCACTTTTGTTAGTTCCCGAGCGACGTGGGGAACTCTCACTTTTGTTTGCTCCGTCCATGCGTGCTTCTGCCCGTCACTGGGCAAAGGGAGCTAACTAACTCATTCACGCGAGGGAAGTTTGCATCCAATCGGGCTCACTCCCTTGTTTTAATTGTTTTTGTCCCCACCCTTCTTTGCATAGGTTTATTTGTGTGTTTAAAACAAATTGTCATCCATGTATCATTTTTCTGTTTTGTTCTGTTTTCCCGTCTATTCGGTTTTGCTTTTGCCTTAAAAAGAACGATAAGGAGTAGCAGACCTGGCTACCCCCTACACAAGTTTTGAGTAGTCTGGATAGCTGAAATGAGTAGTTTGGGTGCAAAATGTGTAGTTTTGTTCGTTAAACCATCAAACCATGTTCACTGAAAATGAGTAGAATCTAGCATTATTTTCAATTTTGAAGAGTAGTAGAGGTCCAAATTGAGTAGAATACTACTCGAAAAGAGTAGAGTAAACAGGTCTGGAGTAAAAAAAAAAGAAAAAATAAGAAGCAAAAAGCAATGGACTGTTGCAATCCCTTCCCTGCCTCCCTTCACTTTATCCAATTTTTGTTTTGCTTTGAATTTTGAAAAAAACCCACCCACCCTAAGAAGAAAGAAACCAAATCAATCTTATTTTGTCCCTCCCATCCTTCGTTTTCAGTTGAAAAGGGACATTGCGCGGCACTTCCCAGGACCCACACCGCCATCTGTGTTTAATGTCAAAGCCTTCGTTTTCAGTTGAAAAGGGACATTGCGCGTCACTCCCCAGGACCCACACCGTCATCTGTGTTTAATGTCAAAGCCTTCGTTTTCAGTTGAAAAGGGACATTGCGCGGCACTCCCCAGGACCCACACCGTCATCTGTGTTTAATGTCAAAGCCTTCGTTTTCAGTTGAAAAGGGACATTGCGCGGCACTCCCCAGGACCCACACCGTCATCTGTGTTTTATGTCAAAGCCTCGAAGGGAAGAAAGGGGGGGGGGGGGTTAGGGAGGGGAAGGAAGGGGATGTTGATGTTTGTCCATGCAAGCATCACTCAAGCTAGAGGGCTTATGTTTGCCTTTGAGAGATTCTCCCCCTCAAACAGCCGTTTGCAAGTTATTCAATATTAGAATCTGTTCGTCTCCACTTCCGGTTTGGTTTTATACCGGAAGTGTTGCCAAGCTGCTCTTT
>CM065681.1:8680284-8685284 GCA_017654935.2 Phymorhynchus buccinoides | reverse complement strand
TGCCGTCTGTTCATGATTTAGCCTTGCTGGGTGGACTGTCGTTTTGTTTGTACCTGTCTGCAAAGCATGCTCGTGGTTGCATGTTCTCTATTGTCTCGTGTTGTGTGTGTGTGTGTGTGTGTGTGTGTGTGCGTGTGTGCGTGTGCGTGTGCGTGCGTGCGTGTGCGTTATTTAATGTCATATGAACGTTCTAAGAGGGGGTGTTGGGTTTAGAGTGAGGGATATCTCATCTCAGCTTGCTTCATAGTGCTTCGCATTGTGCATTCCGGTGCTAGTGCATGCGCGTGTTGCATGAGTTCTAGCTGAGCAGGGGTTTATGTTGTTGTTTTTTATGAAGAAATTATGTTTGAAAATTATTCACAATTATGTAAACAGACGTGAACATATTTATGACACAAACGGGACAAAAAGCACAAGTATATAAAACAACCGGAAAGTTGCTTAGTGCTGTTCTGTAAATCTTAATTTGTGTACTTTGCACGTTGAATTGACATACATTGACTAGAAAAAGCGCAAATGAAATATAAATTGTATTGTATTTATAGTTACTGTAGTAATTTTCCTTTTTTTATATTAAGTAACATCGTTTGTCTTTTGTTTTGAAATTTATAGTTTTTGTCTTTATTTTATTTCGTCTTAGTACATTTGGCCGCAGCAAATTTAATCGTCTCCTGTCTGTGTGAAAGAAAGTGCTTATGTTTTTGTGTGAAAGAAACGTCACTGCAGTTCGTATGGAGATGATTATGCATTTTGTCCTGTTCATTTCTTGTAAGAATCTCACACAAACTGTGACAATGTTCAAACATTACTGGCTTTCACCTATTTATACACGTACAAAATCTACGAACGTTGCACACTAATAATCTTTTCAACCGTACACTAAATTATTTTCGATTGTGCATGCAATGTTATTACACAAAGCCTTGTTTATAAGAACAAAGCATGATACTTGTTTCTGTTGTAATAATTATAATATTTGTATATCCGTCATATTATATAATATTTTATATTATTGCTTTATTTTGACAATGCTGCATGAGTCGCGTGAAATAACACGTCTCCGCCTACACCTGTGTGCGAGATTCGCGCTTTCTCTGTCGTTGAATGTACATGATATGCGTTTGATGTTGTGGTCCATATGTAAAGTATCACGTGCCAATTATATATCAAATAGACCCTATATCACCCGCGGTGTCAAGAAATGATGATTGTAACCCGAAATTCGCTTTGTTTTTATGAAACCGCGTTATGTGTGTGTGTGCTTGAAATGATGTCTGTTGTTTCATCCAGGACTTGAAAGCTTAATTTAGCGGTGTAATGTATAGTTTGTCATTCTATTTCCCCTGTGTGTGTGTGTGCTTGAAATGTTGTCTGTTGTTTCATCCAGGACTTGAAAGCTTAATTTAGCGGTGTATTGTATAGTTTGTCATTATATTTCCCCTGTGTGTGTGTGTGCTTGAAATGTTGTCTGTTGTTTCATCCAGGACTTGAAAGCTTAATTTAGCGGTGTAATGTATAGTTTGTCATTCTATTTCCCCTGTGTGTGTGTGTGCTTGAAATGTTGTCTGTTGTTTCATCCATGACTTGAAAGCTTAATTTAGCGGTGTAATGTATAGTTTGTCATTCTATTTCCACTGTGTGTGTGTGTGTGTGTGTGTGTGTGTGTGTGTGTGTGTGTGTGTGTGTGTGCTTGAAATGTTGTCTGTTGTTTCATCCAGGACTTGAAAGCTTAATTTAGCGGTGTAATGTATAGTTTGTCATTCTATTTCCCCTGTGTGTGTGTGTGCTTGAAATGTTGTCTGTTGTTTCATCCAGGACTTGAAAGCTTTATTTAGCGGTGTAATGTATAGTTTGTCATTCTATTTCCCCTGTGTGTGTGTGTGCTTGAAATGTTGTCTGTTGTTTCATCCAGGACTTGAACGCTTTATTTCGCGGTGCAATGTATAGTTTGTCATTCTATCCTCCCCTCTGTATGTGTGTGTGTGCCTTTGGTGCTATGTGCAGACATTGAGGAGCATTTAGGGGTAGAGCCTCTGGTTGACTTTCGAGAAGATATCGTGGGTAAGACTCCTGACACTAACAAAGAGAGATCCTAAACTTCTGCATTGCCCTTGAGGGGGGAAGCCGTGGGGCTGAAGAAAACCACGTAGGGAGTGGTGAGAATGGGGTGTTGACGAGGTTGAGGGATGGAGGTGGGGGTTGGGGTGGAATAAACACCCACCCAAGGATAAAGCTTTACTTGTCGGGTGAACAAAATGTGTGCCAATCTGGGGGAAAATGGACGTATTGGAAAAGGGGGCATTAGCCACCAAATCGGAAAAGTGGTATTAACGTTTCAGCAAACTCTGACATTCTATAGGCCCAGGACGTGTACAAACACTTGCTATGATTTCTTCTGATGTGGTATAGGGTAAGATAGTATTTGAAAGTAAATAATATATATATTTTAATTCCCTGTACATAATTCCCCCCTTTTAATACATTTTGCCGAGACTCGGCCACATTTGTTTAAGTGCCTGTGGAGGCTGCGGATCTGTATTTTTAACTTATCTGACAGGGACCCTCCACCAGTTTTAATACTTAATATACATGTTCAGTATCGGTCTCCTTGGAGGCCGATGCGACAGGTTAACCTTGTTTTTTCTTAAACATATTTTTGACCAAATAAAGCTTTTTCGAATTTTAAACACGTTATTTTGTTCTTAAAAAAGTGGTCCTGAAATTTTAATCCTAAATAGCTCTTGGAGCCAGAACGTGGGCAAAATTTTTAAATAAAGTATTTTATCCTAAAAACATATTTATAAAGCAGTTCTAGAACGAGTCATGGCATAAAAATATATTTAAAAATACTTCAGCTTAAAATAATTTAAAAATATCCAAAGTACTTAAGAAATTTTTCAAATTTTTTGTAGCTTTATTAAAAAAGAAAATATAACTCGATCTAACGTAATGTCCCATATGGCTTCGGCCGGGAGGACGTAAAACAAACTTTTGATTAATATATTTGACGACAGTTGAGGTACGTTTGGTCAGCAGTACCAATAAGAAAAAGAGCCACAAACCAACGACGAATAAGATATTATGTCGTGCATGCTGTTTTGCTTTTAAGAATATAATAACAAATATGCCTTTTCATTTGAAAAAAACCCCATCCATTGGCTTTTCTGATGAAGTTTGACAAGACAGATTATACACGTCACATGAATATTGAAATGGATTATTTTGCTAATGAGCTCACAATTGGTTTTTGACAATAAACTTAAGCTCTTGAATGTTAATTCATGGAATGTAGTGTTTGTGAATGCGCATGAAAAAAGACAGTATGGAGACTTAAAAACATAACTTGAAAGTTTGCTTTCAAACGATCAAATTGAGATTCCTACTTAATATCCAGGAAACGGAACTTTAAGATCTGTTTGAAGCTTGCCCTCCAAGATATATCATTTGCAGTAATCTGACACACAAGAGCGAGTTTGCGCTCTTTGTCTCTGTTCATTTTGTTTGAACAATTAAGAAATACATTAAGAAATAATTGAAACTGAGATAATTTATTCTGTATGTTTGTGGAACACACCGAAATAGAGATAATTAGTGTATGCATGCTCTAAACAGAAACTTGATATATTTACGGTTGTTGACTATTTATTTGGTTTTGCTCAAAAACAACGGTATGAGACGTTTGTAAGTTTTACTCATACTCTATCACATTTCAGTCATTTATCCCACAGATTGGCAAACATTTATTTGAAAGAAAAACGGGATTGCAGTTTTTGTATGCTTCTAGAAAGTTTTGGTTTTCATTTTCGATTAATTGTTTTCGTTCTGCTCACCCACAACCAACTTATGCAGTTCTTTTCTAAAGTGATTCTAGCCCTTCTCCATTTGCATCCTTTTCTTCCATTTATCTATTTATCTCTGTCTCTGTCTCTCTCTCTCTGTATCTGTCTGTCTCTCTCTGTCTGTCTCTCTCTCTCTCTTTCATCGTATTACTTTACTTACTTTCGCCTGTTGCCCCTCCCTGGGCATAGGCCGCCAACAAGACCCTTCCAGCTGCTTCTGTCCTGGGCAATTCTCTCCAGCTGTCCCCAGGTGAGGCCCATCTTCTTGGCGTCAGCCTCCAGGTCGCGTTGCCAGGTGTTCCTTGGCCGGCCTCTCCTCCTTTTCCCCTGTGGATTCCACCTGAGGGCTTGCCTTGTTGTGTTGGTGGCTGGCTTGCGGAGAGTGTGGCCAATCCATCTCCAGCGGCGCTGTTGGATCTCCACCCCTGCTGGCTGCTGTCGTGTTCGTTGCCACAGTTCCTCGTTGCTGATGGTGTCAGGCCAGCGCACTCGTAGGATTTTCCTCAGACAGTTGTTGATGAAGGTCTGGATCTTCATTGTTGTTACCGTGGTCCTCCATGTCTCGGCCCCATCCAGCAGAACGGACTTCACACTGGTATTGAAGAGCCTGATTTTGGTGTTGACAGACAGATCTCTGGAAGCCCACACGTTCCTAAGTTGGAGGAAAGCTGCCCTGGCCTTGTTGATTCTGATCTCCACATGAGCATCTGTCCCTCCCTGATTGTCGACGATGCTGCCAAGGTAGATGAAGCTCTCTACCTCTTCTAACGCTTCGCCTTCGAGTGTGATGGGAGTTGCACTGGCAGCGTTCACCTTCAGGACCTTGCTCTTCCCACGGTGAATGTTCAGGCCCAACTTGGCAGAGTTCTCTGCAATAATGCTGGTCTTTTCCTGCATCTGTGGTTGGGTGTGTGAGAGAAGGGCCAGATCATCCGCAAAGTCCAGATCATCCAGCTGGTTCCAAAGTGACCACTGGATGCCGTTTCGCTTCTGTGCGGTGTATGTCTTCATGATCCAGTCGATTGCCAGCAGGAACAAGAAAGGTGACAGCAAACATCCTTGTCTCACTCGTGTCCTTCATCAGTTCATTCATTCCTCTCTCTCTCTCTCTCTCTCTCTCTCTCTCTCTCTCTCTCTCTCTCTCTCTCTCTCTCTCTCTCT
>CM065681.1:8670284-8675284 GCA_017654935.2 Phymorhynchus buccinoides | reverse complement strand
GAAAGAATGACAGAGGGAAAGAATGACAGAGGGAAAGAATGACAGAGGGAAAGAATGACAGAGGGAAAGAATGACAGAGGAAAGAATGACAGAGGGAAAGAATGACAGAGGAAAGAATGACAGAGGAAAGAATGACAGAGGAAAGAATGACAGAGGAAAGAATGACAGAGGGAAAGAATGACAGAGGAAAGAATGACAGAGGAAAGAATGACAGGGGAAAGAATGACAGAGGAAAGAATGACAGAGGAAAGAATGACAGGGGAAAGAATGACAGAGGAAAGAATGACAGAGGGAAAGAATGACAGAGGGAAAGAATGACAGAGGAAAGAATGACAGAGGAAAGAATGACAGAGGGAAAGAATGACAGAGGGAAAGAATGACTGAGGGAAAGAATGACTGAGGGAAAGAATGACAGAGGGAAAGAATGACAGAGGGAAAGAATGACAGAGGAAAGAATGACAGGGGGAAAGAATGACAGGGGGAAGAATGACAGGGGAAAGAATGACAGAGGGAAAGAACGACAGGGGAAAGAATGACAGAGGGAAAGAATGACAGAGGGAAAGAATGACAGAGGGAAAGAATGACAGAGGGAAAGAATGACAGGGGAAAGAATGACAGAGGGAAAGAATGACAGAGGGAAGAATGACAGAGGGAAAGAATGACAGAGGGAAAGAATGACAGGGGGAAAGAATGACAGGGGGAAGAATGACAGGGGAAAGAACGACAGAGGGAAAGAATGACAGGGGGAAGAATGACAGAGGGAAAGAATGACAGAGGGAAAGAATGACAGAGGGAAAGAATGACAGGGGGAAAGAATGACAGGGGAAAGAATGACAGAGGGAAAGAATGACAGAGGAAAGAATGACAGAGGAAAGAATGACAGGGGGAAAGAATGACAGAGGGAAAGAATGACAGAGGAAAGAATGACAGAGGAAAGAATGACAGAGGGAAAGAATGACAGAGGGAAAGAATGACAGAGGAAAGAATGACAGAGGGAAAGAATGACAGAGGAAAGAATGACAGGGGAAAGAATGACAGGGGAAAGAATGACAGAGGAAAGAATGACAGAGGAAAGAATGACAGAGGGAAAGAATGACAGAGGAAAGAATGACAGAGGGAAAGAATGACTGAGGGAAAGAATGACAGAGGGAAAGAATGACAGAGGGAAAGAATGACAGAGGGGAGAATGACAGAGGGGAGAATGACTGAGGGGAGAATGACTGAGGGGAGAATGACTGAGGGGAGAATGACTGAGGAAAGAATGACTGAGGGAAAGAATGACAGAGGGAAAGAATGACAGAGGGAAAGAATGACAGAGGGAAGAATGACAGAGGGAAGAATGACAGAGGGAAAGAATGACAGAGGAAAGAATGACAGAGGGGAGAATGACTGAGGGGAGAATGACTGAGGGGAGAATGACTGAGGGAAAGAATGACAGAGGGAAAGAATGACAGAGGGAAAGAATGACAGAGGGAAGAATGACAGAGGGAAAGAATGACAGGGGGAAAGAATGACAGGGGGAAGAATGACAGAGGGAAAGAATGACTGAGGGAAAGAATGACAGAGGGAAAGAATGACAGAGGGAAAGAATGACAGAGGGAAAGAATGACAGAGGGAAGAATGACAGAGGGAAGAATGACAGAGGGAAGAATGACAGAGGAAAGAATGACAGAGGGGAGAATGACTGAGGGGAGAATGACTGAGGGGAGAATGACTGAGGAAAGAATGACTGAGGGAAAGAATGACAGAGGGAAAGAATGACAGAGGGAAAGAATGACAGGGGGAAGAATGACAGAGGGAAAGAATGACTGAGGGAAAGAATGACAGAGGGAAAGAATGACAGAGGGAAAGAATGACAGAGGGAAAGAATGACAGAGGAAAGAATGACAGAGGGAAAGAATGACAGGGGGAAGAATGACAGAGGGAAAGAATGACAGGGGGAAAGAATGACAGGGGGAAAGAATGACAGGGGGAAAGAATGACAGAGGGAAAGAATGACAGAGGGAAAGAATGACAGGGGGAAAGAATGACAGGGGGAAAGAATGACAGGGGAAAGAATGACAGGGGGAAAGACATGAAAGAATGACAGAGGGAAAGAATGACAGAGGGAAAGAATGACAGAGGAAAGAATGACAGAGGAAAGAATGACAGAGGGAAAGAATGACAGAGGGAAAGAATGACAGAGGGAAAGAATGACAGAGGGAAAGAATGACAGAGGGAAAGAATGACAGAGGGAAGAATGACAGAGGGAAAGAATGACAGAGGGAAAGAATGACAGAGGGAAAGAATGACAGAGGGAAAGAATGACAGAGGGAAAGAATGACAGGGGAAAGAATGACAGGGGAAAGAATGACAGAGGGAGAGAATGACAGAGGGAAAGAGTGACAGAGGGAAAGAATGACAGGGGGAAAGAATGACAGGGGGAAGAATGACAGGGGAAAGAACGACAGAGGGAAAGAACGACAGGGGGAAGAATGACAGGGGAAAGAATGACAGAGGGAGAGAATGACAGAGGGAAAGAGTGACAGAGGGAAAGAGTGACAGGGGGAAAGAATGACAGGGGAAAGAATGACAGGGGAAAGAATGACAGAGGGAAAGAATGACAGAGGGAAAGAATGACAGAGGGAAAGAATGACAGAGGGAAAGAATGACAGAGGAAAGAATGACAGAGGAAAGAATGACAGAGGGAAAGAATGACAGAGGAAAGAATGACAGAGGAAAGAATGACAGAGGGAAAGAATGACAGAGGGAAAGAATGACAGAAGGAAAGAATGACAGAGGAAAGAATGACAGAGGGAAAGAATGACAGAGGGAAAGAATGACAGAGGGAAAGAATGACAGAGGGAAAGAATGACAGAGGAAAGAATGACAGAGGGAAAGAATGACAGAGGGAAAGAATGACAGAGGAAAGAATGACAGAGGAAAGAATGACAGAGGAAAGAATGACAGAGGGAAAGAATGACAGAGGAAAGAATGACAGAGGAAAGAATGACAGAGGGAAAGAATGACAGAGGAAAGAATGACAGAGGAAAGAATGACAGGGGAAAGAATGACAGAGGAAAGAATGACAGAGGAAAGAATGACAGAGGGAAAGAATGACAGAGGAAAGAATGACAGAGGAAAGAATGACAGAGGGAAAGAATGACAGAGGGAAAGAATGACAGAGGGAAAGAATGACAGAGGGAAAGAATGACAGAGGGAAAGAATGACAGAGGGAAAGAATGACAGAGGAAAGAATGACAGGGGGAAAGAATGACAGGGGAAAGAATGACAGAGGGAAAGAATGACAGAGGGAAAGAATGACAGGGGAAAGAATGACAGAGGGAAAGAATGACAGAGGGAAAGAATGACAGAGGGAAAGAATGACAGAGGGAAAGAATGACAGGGGGAAGAATGACAGAGGGAAAGAATGACAGAGGGAAAGAATGACAGAGGGAAAGAATGACAGAGGGAAAGAATGACAGGGGGAAAGAATGACAGGGGGAAAGAATGACAGGGGAAAGAATGACAGAGGGAAAGAATGACAGAGGGAAAGAATGACAGGGGGAAAGAATGACAGAGGGGAATGAAGAATGACAGAGGGAAAGAATGACAGAGGGAAAGAATGACAGGGGAAAGAATGACAGAGGGAAAGAATGACAGAGGGAAAGAATGACAGAGGAAAGAATGACAGAGGGAAAGAATGACAGAGGGAAAGAATGACAGAGGGAAAGAATGACAGAGGAAAAGAATGACAGAGGGAAAGAATGACAGAGGGAAAGAATGACAGAGGAAAGAATGACAGAGGGAAAGAATGACAGAGGAAAGAATGACAGGGGAAAGAATGACAGGGGAAAGAATGACAGAGGAAAGAATGACAGAGGAAAGAATGACAGAGGGAAAGAATGACAGAGGAAAGAATGACAGAGGGAAAGAATGACAGAGGGAAAGAATGACAGAGGGAAAGAAACGCACAAAGAGAGTGGGAGAACAAAAAGAAAAACATAGAAAAAAAAAAGAATTTTATTGATCGATTCATTCATTATTTCGTATATTAATTGATTGAAGTGCTGATTGATTGGTTTTGGTTTGCTTGTTCCAAACATGTGTATTGATTTGCATGCTTCTTTTGACGCTTTGAATTATTTTGCTTAATAAGTATATTGCATTTTGAGAAATAATGTTATTGCTAATGTCTAAATTCGTGTACGTTTGCCTTATAAACTCTAAACTCTAACCATTATCTTACACTCGGTTGCTTCTGAAATGTATTTCTGCATTATTACATACTGGTTTATTTGGTCGCTGTTTTGTTGTTTTAGTGAAAGCATGGCCTGATTAGTATCGTTTCTTTTTACATAGATATAAACATATGCTCTCAATCCAAGACGAAGTTAAGTTTTACGTCCTCTCGGCCGAAGCCATACGGGACATGAATATCAACCCAACTCGACCTCTACTTTATAAAGTACTTGTTTTGCTGCTATTGCTGCTGCTGCTGCTGCTGCTGCTGCTACTACTACTACTACTACTACTACTACTACTACTACTACTGCTGCTGCTGCTGCTGCTTGCTGCTACTGCTACTACTACTGACTGCTACTACTACTACTACTACTACTACTACTACTACTACTACTACTACCACCACCACCACCACCACCACCACCACCACCACCAGTACTAGTACTACTACTTCTTGTGCTGCTGCTGCTGCCACTACGCATCTCTCTCTACTAACCCCCCCCCCCCCACCCCCACTCTGTCTTTTCTTATTCTTTCTTTCTCCCCCCACACCCCCCTCTCTCTATTTTCTTTCTCCCTTTCTTTCTCTTTCTTTTGCTTTCTCTTTCTTTTGTGCCTCGTTTGACAGAACACTAGAGTTGTCTTATTTTTGCGTTCTTTCCTTTTTAGTTTTTTCTCTGTATTGAATGTCGCCCCCCCCCCCCCCCCCCCCCCCCCCTTTCCATCTGTTCCCTTCGACAGGGAAAAACACGACCCCAGTTCATCAGACCATTGTT
>CM065681.1:8652784-8660284 GCA_017654935.2 Phymorhynchus buccinoides | reverse complement strand
ATAATGATGTGGACAAGTATAATGTGCAATTACAGACACTTTCCGTCAGTTTGTTCGGTGGTCGGAATACTGAGATTCGATTGTACTTGTACCTAGAACCGTCTTTAAAACCCTTTCATCGCCACTGTCGTCTCTCGAATGAGGAGGGTCTGGTATCCAGTGAACTTATGTTCTTAATTTGGAGAGGTAAGGACACGCCCTATTTTTTACATGTCACAGAGAAATCCCCAATATTATAGACATAATCTTTTATCTACCCATGTAAGTTTAATGGAACATTTTTGCTGTAAAATGGCTGGCATTGAAAGGGTAAAACAAAATAAAGAAAGAGGCTCAAAGTTTGTTCAAAGTACCCCTCACAATACCCTGTGTTGACCTTCTGCACTTGCCTTCTTCCAGATGAAGACGAGGACGTGGATGATCAGGATCTACGTACGTGTTTGCCCTTAACTTGTGTTTTGTTGTCCAGCTCTCTGTATAGTTTCTTTGCACGTTGCCTTCTTTGGTTGCCTCCTTCTTTCAGATGAATCCACCAAGAACGTGGATCAATTCATGTGCATTGCAATGTTTCGAATGTGGAGGTTATTTCACAATACTTTGTCTCTTTTTCCCTTGTAGATGAAGGCGAGGACGTGGATCAATTCGTCTACATTGCAATGTTTCTTCTTCTTTTTCTTCAGCCGTCGATGTTGCTGGCAGCGTCTGACTTTCAAGTTGGTCGCCATGACGAAGTCCACTGTCTTCTCCAGGCCCCAAAGCTGCACCTGCAGCTCCACCCCCACCCACTCCCCCCCTGGCCAGGTTTGGCGTCGTTGAGCATCATGTGTTGGGCAGTGTTGTAGTATGTGTTCAGGGGTCTGGGATCCTGAACCACATGGACATTCGTCAGTATGGGTGATTTTGAGCCGATTGAGGTGGCTCAGCAGTCTACAGTGGCCAGTCCTCAGCCGGAAGAGGGTTGTTTGCTGGTGTCTGTTGAGCTGGTGGATTGCATCAACACCACTGCAAGTTTCGAATGTGGACGTTATTTCACAATACTTTGTCTTTTCCCCCCCTTGCAGATGAAGGCGAGGACGTGGATCAACGTGTCTGCCTCGGCCAAGGATCTGGTGATGAAGCTCCTGGACCTCAACCCACAGACACGACTCACTGTGGAGGGTGCCCTGGATCACCCCTGGATCAAGGTACATGGAGATATATAATAGAGAGAGAGAGAGAGAGTTAGATAGATAGAGATAGAGAGAGAGACACCTGGTGATGAAGGTGCTGGACCTCAACCCCCAGACCCGACTGACTGTGGAGGGTGCTCTAGAACACCCCTGGATCAATGTACACATATATATTTGATAGAGAGATAGAGATAGATATATAGTTAGATGTTTGGTGATGAAGCTGCTGGACCTCAACCCCCAGACCCGACTCGCCGTGGAGGGTGCTCTGGAACACCCCTGGTTCAAGGTACACATATATATAATAGAGAGAGATAGAGTTATATAGATAGAGAGAGAGAGAGAGACACCTGGCAATGAAGCTCCTGGACCTCAACCCCCAGACCCGACTCGCCGTGGAGGGTGCTCTGGAACACCCCTGGTTCAAGGTACAGTGTGGGCAGGCAAAAAGGGGTCACAGTTGAGGCTGGCTGGCTGTTCGCGTTTGGAGAGAGACATCGGTGATTGTAGAGGTGAAGTAGGTCTTTGAACATACAACCCCGCTGCGGTTTTCTGTCTCGTGGTTAGCTTGCCACATAGAGAGCAATTATTTGGATGGTTTCTGAGGCAAAGGGGTTCTGTAGATAACGCTTGGTTAGTCTGTTTGTTTTGAACTGTACTCATTTGTTTATACAGTATATGCAGTGCTTGTTTTGGTTGTGCACGCTTCTTTTCTTGATCGGAAAAGGCGTACACTTTTAGGACTGACATGGACGTCATAGCGCTTTACAAATATTTTGAGAGAAAAAAAATCAAGAAGAAACATGGGAACATGAAGCATTTGGTGTGATGGGGGTGGGGTGGGTATGTGTGTGGGGGTGCGTGCGCGCACTCGAGTACGTGTGTGTCTATGTGTGTGTTTGCGTGCGTGCGTGCGTGATCGTGCGCGTGCGTGATTGTGCGTGCGTATGTGTGTGTGTGCGCGCGCACGCTAGTGTGCGTTTCTTTGTTTCTGTAATGTCTGTCTGTGTCTGCGTGCAGATGCTCATTTGCTGTTGTGCATGAGTACACACTACATTATTCTATATTGTTATATCATGTGGATGCTTTTAGTGTATCCGGATGTGCCTGCACGTAATGTCTAAAGGGCCAGCCACACGTCGGCTGAAGTCGCGCACGACTGTATGATGCGATTTGGTCACGTGATCTCGAAGCGCGAAGCGCAATTATGTGTTCTTGGAGACCACGTGATCGAATCGTATCGTACAGTCGTGCGATTTTAGCTGACGTGTGGCTGGCCCTTAAGCAATCGCACGTGTGCGCTGACAATTCTGTACATCCAAAGACTGTAACTACAGTGGAACCTCCCTTATAAGACCTCCCATTATAAGACTCCCTCCCACATAAGATCTGCTTCTCTGGGACAATGCCCTTCTTTGTAAGTATTACAATTATATTAACTCCCTTATAAGACCCCTCCCTTATAAGACCTCATTTTGGATGATTTTTTAAGGTCTTTTTTATAAGGGAGGTTCCACTGTACTGTTTCTTCCACAGAGCAAACGAGATGTGCCCAGAGCTCACCTTCACGAGACGGTGGAAGAGCTGAAGAAGTTCAACGCCCGAAGAAAGCTGAAGGTAAAGGGAAAACGAGGATGCATGTGACATTGGCTTGCTGGGCAGTGTTTTGAAATGAACGCACACAAGCACTTAAAAAAAGGACATGCGCGCTCGCATACTCGCTGCACATATATGCACGCTCGCATACGTATGTTGCACCACACACACACACACACCACACACACACACACACATTCACACACACTTGAACCACTGACTAAAAAAAGTGGTAGATTTGTAGATCTTTTGGTGGGGTCGCAGTTACATTTGAAACGAACGAAAGTTTCAGTTTAACGTCCTCCCGGTCCAGCCGGACACATTTGGGGACATTAATGAGTTACATTTGACTAAAGGCTTTATTTAGTACTAGTAAGTAAACCCGGCTTCGCCCGGGCTGTAGTTGGTCCATTTTCTTTTGAGTGGGTGTAACCGTGTGAGGCGACCCTAAGCCATCCCCGCACGAAGAGTGAGAAAATCACACACTAATGCACACACATAAAACCACACTCGAATGTCTATGCATATTTTTGTTTACTGTGTTTCATGTTTAGCGAGTAAACCCGGCTTTACACCCGCCCTCCCTACCTTTTGTGCCTTGGTTCTCTAGTTTTTTTACTTGTGTTTTTTTGGGGGGTTTTTTTTTCAGTAATCATTTTCCCCCAAGGCAGGGTGGAAAAAACTGCTTATTGCTTAAATCATGTTCCCTGGTATAAAATAAAATGCCCTTTCCTTGTTTGGTGCAGGGAGCCATAATGGCAGCAGTGTCCAGCTCCAAGTGGGCCTCGTTCTGCACTGACTCGGAGGAGCTGGTGGACGATGAAATGACCTCAGCCGGTCAGTGCTCAAACCGTCCCACAGTTCACATCTGTTGCTTCTGTTCAAACCTTCTCGCTCCGTCTCTGGTCCCTCTCTGTCTCTCTCTCTCTCTGTCTCTCTCGCTCTCATCTCTCCTCTCTCTCTTCTGTCTCTCTCTCTGCTCTGTCTTGTCTCTCTCGTCTCTCTCGTCTCATCATCATCTCGTATCTCGCGCTCGTCCCACTCTCCTCCTCTCCTCTCTCTACTCTCCTCTATCATCTCTTCTGCTGTCTCCTGACTCTATCCTGTCTGTCTCTCTCTCCTGTCCTGTCTAGTCGTCTCTCTCTCTCTCTCTCTGTGTGTTCTCTCTCTCTCTCGCTGTGTCTCTCTCTCTCTCTCTCTTTTTTTCTCTGTCTCTCTCTCTCTCTGTGTCCTCTCTCTCTCCCTCTGTGTCTCTCTCTCTCCACTCTCTCCTCTCTCTTTAGCTGACGTTTATACTTATACTTGTTTTTATTTGTTTGAAGACCTGATGAAAAGAAGTGTGGCTATGCTTATTTACTTCATCCTCATTAAACATTTCAAGTTCAAGTTTCTTTTCTGCCTGAAATGAAATTGTCCAAGGGATGTAACTGTGCTTCCCTGTGTAAGACGCTGTGGTACGCTTTGATACCCGCCCCTCATTTTCCATGTTCCAATGTGTGTTGTGTGTGTGTTGGGTGTGTGGGTTTGTGGTGTGTGTGTGGTGGTGTGTTTCTTCAGTTTAACGTCCTTTCGCTTAAGTAGATTCTTGTGTGTGGGTGTGAGTGGCGTGTCTATGCGGGCATGTGTATAAAGTAATGGGACAAAGTAATAAGCAAGACTGAGATAAAAACAAAAGGCACAGCTATGCAACATCGAAGAGAGGGAGAGAGAGAGAGAGAGAGAGAGGAGTAGAGAGAGAGAGAAGAATAGCGTTTTGAAACTAAGGGGACAGTGACAGAGACGAGAGACATACATGGCAGATTCAAGAAGATACAGTATTTTTTAAATATGTATTTAAGGCCCATAGGCTGCAGTCTGCAGTGATAGATACCCTTGAGGTTACCCCATGATTAAAACTTTCAGAAACACAAACAGACAGAAGATTCAAAGACCCAGTGTCAATATCACGGTTTTCACCTGTTTCCCTCTTATAGCTGGTAAGAATTCTTATTTTGGCCAAGTGTTGACTCCCATACAAATTGCCCCGTACACGAAAACGATACATCACTTTAAAGAGCAGCCTCGGAAAATCCCCCCCCCCCCCCCCCCCCGTATACAAGGAAAATTCTGAATGTGGGACCACACCGACCCAGAACAAACCAAGGGACTTAATCCAGCCAGCTCTGTGGATCTTTAAAGCTACAGTAATGCGTTTCCTAATCCAAGGGCTATAACTGTGTGCTTCCTGTAGGCGCGGTGTCCGCAGTGATTGACTCCCTTGAAGAGATCCAGTGTCTGTCGGACGGGGTGGACGACAAGGGCTTCCTTGAGCACATCTTCCAGGACAGGAGACTCTGTGCCCTGCTCAATGTGAGTACAGACTCATACTGTGTTTGTTGTGTCTTCTTCTCGCTTTCCTCGTCCACTGATTCATTGATTTATCCATTCATTCTTTCATTCATTTTGTTCACGCACTTTGCTTTTTTTCTTGTTGCTTTCCTTTTGCATGTGTTTGTTCTTTTGATCGTCCCTTCATTTATTCACTCCTGCGCTCATCCATCCATCCATCGATTCCTTCATTCATTTCATTCATTTATTATGCATTCATTGCATTTCTTTCATGTCATATCTTTTTTTTCTTTTCTTTTCGGCTCTTATAGCTTTGTATTTTTAAAAAAAAAATTTTTATTTCTTTTCTCTTTGTTGAGGCATGTTTTATCCCAGAGGACGTTTCTCTACCCAGTGTCAGTAGGGTAGGAGGCCTTACATTTAAATGGATGTTTTCTTTTTTTTTTTTCTTTTTTTCGTGTTCCTTCCTCCTTTATCCTCCTTTTCCTTCCTCCTTCGTTCTTACTTCCTTCCTCCTGTTCCTTTCCTTCCTTCCTTCCTTCCTTCCTTTCTTCCCTCTTTCCTTCCATCCTTTCCTTTCTTTCTTCCTTCCTTCCTTCCCTCCTTCCGTCCTTCCTTCCTTCCTTCATTCCTCTTTTTGTTAACTTAATATATTTTGTCAGTTTTTTCTTGTTTGTTTTTCTGACTCCAGTTCCTCTCATACAGTCATAATGTAATGTGTGGCCTGAGATCAGTGTGCAGTAAAACAAGTTCAGTGTTCGGTGTTCTCTCTCGCCCCCCCTCCCCCTCTTCTGTGCGCTCGCTATTCTCTCTCTCTCTGTATATATTTACCCCCCCCCCCCTCTCTCTATATATATTTGGGGGTAGAAAGGTGCTATGGCCTATTCAATAAACCAGCACCGGTGCTCATGTCAGTGTCAGTTTCTCTTTCTCTCTCTCCCTCCATCACTTACGCCACTTTCCTCTCTCTATCAGTGTCTGTCTGTCTCTTGTTTGCCTGCTGTCTTTCTGTCTGTCTGGTCTCTCTCTCTCTCTCTCTGTCTCTCTCTCTTTCTTTCTCTCTCTCTCTCCCATTCTCTCTCTCTCATTCTCTCTCTCTGTGTCTGTCTCTCCTCTCTCTCTCTCCCTCTCTGTCTCTCTCTCTCTCCCTCTCCTCTCTCTCGCTCTCTGTCTCTCCTCCTATCCTCTCTCTCTCTCTCTCCTGTCTCTCTCTCTCTCTTTCTCTCTCATCTCTCTCTGCTCTGTCTCTCTCTCTCTCCTCTCTCTCTCTCTCCTCTCCGTTCCTTCTCTCTCGTCCCCTCTCTCTCTCTCTCTCTCTCCCTGTCCCCTCTCTCTCTCTCTCTCTCTCTCGTCTCTCTCTCATCCTCTCGCTCTCATCGGTCCATCTCTCTTCTCTCTCTCGCGCGCACACGCACACGCGCACACACTACACACAGACACACACACACACACACATCACACACGACACATGCAAAGAGAGACGACGATGTCTACGAATGTATATGGTGATTATCGAGTCTCAGACACCTACATACCAGAACAAACTAAACTGAAGCAAGACTGACAACACCTATTGTGGTAGCTTCAACAACCACGGTTTACTAACTCTGACAGGAGTGGGTATGTACAT
The DNA here is from genome assembly GCA_017654935.2 of Phymorhynchus buccinoides. NCBI lineage: Eukaryota > Metazoa > Mollusca > Gastropoda > Neogastropoda > Raphitomidae > Phymorhynchus > Phymorhynchus buccinoides. Next base: position 8,653,561 of record CM065681.1, on the reverse strand, counting down.
CAAAATGTGCCCTTTCTTCCTCATCCTTTTCGTCTACGCTTCTGCTTTTTTTCTCAAGTCTCCACGCAACGGCTTTTAAATTTGTTTTTAATGGTTCAATAAAATCGAATTGTCTGACTGAAAGAAAAGTGGGGCTGGAGCTGTTACTGCTGTTTATAGACTGTCGAAGAAAGTTTGGTTTTAGATATAAAACAGGGCAGGGGGGAAAATGTCCTTTTATTTTTTTAAAGCGTCAGCTTGACAGGTACTGTTGCACGGAAGGGATACAGACAAGTTTTAGTGTGTGTGTGTGGGAGAGGGGTGAGGGGTGAGGAGGGAGTGGGGAGAGTGTGGGGTGGGGAAGCTGGATTTAACCCTTTCGCCGCCAGCCATTTTTCAGTGAAAAAGTACCATTAAAGCTTAACTGGGTACAGAGACAATCAAATATCTGCAATATTGCGAATTCCTCTGTGACATATATAACATTAAGGCCTATCCTTACATCCTAGAATTAAGAAAAAAGGGTCCTCGGAATAACAGGTCCTGATTCCATGCCTTTTATGACGAACATAGGTGTCAAAATCACTGTGTTGCTAAAATGCGACCTTGTCCCTTTGAAAGAGTTAAAGGCACACGGAGTGAACATGGCTCTCAGATTGTGGTTCGTGTGATCTTGGCAGATACCTGATAAGAGAAAGACAGATAATGATGATAGACGATGATGATGATGATGCTGGTTGATCATGGCTATGACGTGATGATGAGACGATGATATGATTTAACTCAAACTACTGTTGG
>CM065681.1:8635002-8652284 GCA_017654935.2 Phymorhynchus buccinoides | reverse complement strand
CTATCAAAACTAGACCCCTAGATCACCGCGGTGGCAAGAAATGATGATTGTTTAACCCGAAATTCGCATTTGTTTTTATGAACCGCGTGGTATGTGTGTGTGCTTGAAATGATGTCTGTGTTAATCCAGGACTTGGAAAGCTTAATTAGCGGTAAATGTATAGTTGTCATTTCTATTTACCCTGTGTGTGTGGTGCTTAGACATGTTGTTAGCTTTTTTTTAAATTATTCTATGAATCTCAGGTATTCTTCTGTGTTGTGTCTTCTTTCTCGTTTCAACAATGATTGCAAGTTGGAAATCGATCAGACGGGTAGTTCTTACTCCAGTTGCTGTCATTCTATTCCCCTGTTCAGCAGGCCAGAGCGTGCTTGAAATGTGTCTGTTTCATCCAACGAGAAAGCCATAAATCATACCAGATTTTTGTTAATTCTATTTTAACCTTCGCATTCAATTTGCTAGCGAGAGCTTGGTGCCTTCTTACCGGTCGTTGTGTTCATCATGATCTTGAAAGCTTAATTTAGCCACACACTCCCACACGAGAGCCATTTTTAGTTAATATTCCCACTGTAGTTGTTGTGAATTGTTAACGTGTGTGTGGGCCTGCAGCAGCGAACGCGCAGCTTTTTGTTTTGGAGCGGATTTCAACCCAATCCCCAACAAAATTGACAGAATGATCAAATGAGATACCTTTGTGTTATTCATTAGTTTGTTTGTTTTTGCTGTGTTGTTGCTAAAATGTTGTCTGTGTTTCATAGGGACTTGAGGTTGGAAAGCTTTATTTTAGCGGGTTTGTTGTTTGTAATGTAATAGTTTTTGTCATTCTATTTCTCACTGTTGTGTGTTTTTGGTGTGTGTGTGTTGTTGGTGTTTTTGGTTACTTGGTTTTCTCTGTTGTGTGTGGTGCTTTGTGTGTGTGTTTGTGTTGTGCTGAAATTTGTTCTGTTGTTTCATCCAAGGACTTTGAAAGCTTTATATTTAGCGTGCTTTGAATGTAAGTTTGTCATTCTATTTCCCTGTGTGTGTTGTGTGCTTTGAAATGTTTGTCTGTTTGTTTCATCCAGGACTTGAACGATTTATTTCGCGGTTTGTGCACGCCTATAGTTTGTCATTCTATTATCTACACTCTGTTATGTGGTTGTTGTGTGTTGCCTTTGGGGCTATGTGAGACATGAGTGGTAGCATTTAGGGGTGGTTAGAGCCTTCTGCGTTTGGGGGGGGACCTTTTTTTTTTTTTTCGAGAAGATATCGTGGTAAGTAACTCCTGACATAACAAAGATGAGATCCTAAAATTATGCATTGCCCTTGAGAGGGGAAGCCGTGGAGGCTGAAGAAAACACACGGTAGGGGAGTGGTGGAGAATGGGGGGTTGACCGAGGTTGAGGAATGGAGGCGGCGGTTGGGGTGAATAAACACCCACCCAGGCTAAAGCTTTACTTGCGGGTGACCCAAATGTGTTCCAATCTGGCGGGAAAATGACCGCTATGGAAAAGGGGCATTAGCACCAAATCGGAAAAGTGGGTATTAACGTTTCAGCAAACTCTGACATTCTATAGGCCCAGTAGTTGTACAAACAATTGCTATGAATTCTTATGATGTGGTATAGGGTAAGATAGGATTGAAAGTAAATAATATATATATTTTAATTCCAATTGTTACATAAATTTCCCATTTTAATACATTTTGCGAGACTCGCCACATTTGTTTAAGGGCCTCGTGGATGGCTGCGGTCTGTTATTTTTAACTTATCCTGACAGGGAGCACCTCCACCAGTTTTAATACTTAATATACATGTTCAGTATCGAGTACCTCCTGGATCGGCGACGACACTGCGACAAGGCATTAACCCTCTGTTTGTCTTCTTAAACATACTTTCTTAGACCAAAAATTTCAAAATAGATTATACCTTTTCTTATTGTACCATTAATATAAAAAATTCTTATCCCTTAATACATTTAAAAAAAATAATACAATTTATGTAAATTATTTGTAATATATAATTATATAATATAGATTAATATATTTTTATATAAATTTTTTAAAAAAAAAATTTAAAATATTTTATATAAAATTTATTTAAAAAAAAATAAATTATTTTATTTTTAAAAAATAATAAAAATTATAAAATCAAATTAAAAAAAATTTTAATAAAATTATCTTTTTATTAAACCCCAAAATAAAAATTAATATATAATAATTTATTTTTTTAAAAAATAATATTAAATTTCATTGATAATATTTATATTTATAATTTTTTAAATTAAAATTGTATAATATATATAAAAAATAAAAAAAATTTTTTTTAAAAGCTTTTTCGAATTTTAAACAGTTTATTTTGTTCTTAAAAAAGTGGTCCTGAAATTTTAATCCTAAATAGCTCTGGAGCCAGAAACGTGGGCAAACACAAAAATTTGTAAACCTAAAGTATTTTATCTAAAAAACATATTTAATAAAGAGTTCTAGAACCGCACGTCCATGGCATAAAAATATATATTTAAAAATACTTCAGCTTAAAATAATTTAAAAAAAATCCAAATACTTAGAAAATTTCTTCAAATCTTATTGTAGCATCCTATTACAAAAGAAAATTATAACTCGCATACCTAAACGTCAAGTCCCACACAAATGGCTGTCGCGCCGGGAGGACGAGTAAACCCAAACTTTAATTAATATATCTTGACGACAGTTCGAGGTTAAACGTTGGTCCAGCATGTACCAACTAAGACAAAAGAGCAAAAACCACACGACGAATAGATATTATGTCGTTGCATGTGTTTTGCTTTTAAGAATATAATAACCAAATATGCATTTTTCTAGTGTTGAAATATTAAAACCCCATCTATTGGCTTTCATGATATGAAGTTTGACAAGACAGATTAACACGTCACATGAATATTGAAAATGGCTGTATTTTGCTAATGAGCTCTCATGGTTTTGACAATAAACCTTAAGCTCTTGAATGTAATCATGGATGTAGTGTTTGTGGAAGCGACATGAAAAAAGACAGTATGGAGGACGTTAAAACACATAAATGAAAGTTTGCTTGTCAATGCGATCAAATTAGATCATACTTAACTATCCAGGAAAACGGTAACTTAAGATCTGTCTTGAAGTTGCCCTCCAAGATATATCATTTTGCAGTAATCTGACCACACAGGAGCGAGTTTGCGTCTTTGTCGTTCATTGTTGTTTGAACAATAATGAAATACATTAAGAAATAATGTGAACCTGAGAGATTATTTGTTATCTGTATGTGTGTGTTCAGAGAACAAACCGAAATAGAGGATCAATAGTGAATGCCATGCACCTAAACAGAAAATGAATATTTACACGGTTGTGACTATTTATTGGCTTTTGCTCAAAACAACGGTATGCAGACGTTATTGTAGTCTACTAATACTCTATCACATTTCAGTATCTATCCCACAGATTGGTCAAACCATGTATGGGTGAAAGAAATAATCTGGATGTGCAGTTTATTTGATGCTTCTAGAAAAGTTTTTTGGTGTTTTCATTTTCTGAGTCATTGTTTCGTTATAGCCTCACCCAGCAACCAACTTATGCAGTTCTTTCGTAAAGTGATTATAGCACTTTCAATTTGACATACTTTTCCTCAATTCTATCTATTTATCTCTGTCTCTGCGTGCTCTCACTCTCTCGGGTATCGTGGTGCTGTCTCAGTCTCTGGTCTGTACTTCTCTCTTCGTCGGTGCTTTGCGGGATTCAGTAGTTAGCGTTTGACTTGTGACTGTGTTCAAATGTCGTCCCCTGCCACAGGGAAGTAGGCCGCATACGCAAGACCCTTCCAGCGACTTCGTGTGCATGGGCACAAAGTTCTCTGACCAGCTGTACCAGGTGTAGGGCCCATCTTGCTGGCACGGTCAGCCTATCGCAGGTCGTGTGGCCAGGTGTTCCTGGCCCTACTCTTCTTCTTTTCCCCTGTGGATTCCACGACCTGAGGGCTTGTCTTGTTGTGGTGGGTGGCGGCTTGCACGGAGAGTGGTGGCCAGATCCATCTCCATGCGGGCGCGGTTGGGTGATGCCAGCCTGCTGGATGCTGTGTCGGCGTGTCGTTGCACAGTTCCCCGCGTCCCCCCATTGCTGTGGTGGTCGAGGACCAGCGCACATCGGTAGGATTTTCCTCAGAACAGTTGTGGATGGAAGGTTGGCATCTTCATTGTTGCGTTACCGTGGTCTACTCCAGCGTCTGGCGGCCCCTCAGCAGAACGAAGCTGTACGATTGATATTGAAGAGCTGGGAGTGTTGGTGTTGACGACGGAGGAGTCGTGGCTGTGGAAGCCCACACGTTGCATAGTTGGAGGAAAAGCTGTGCCTAGGCCTTGGTGATTCTGCGTATCCACATCAGAATATGTGGCCCTTCCCTGATTGGTGCGGGACGGTGCTGCCAGGTAGAGTGGAGAGCTCTATGGACCTTCTCTACTGAACGCTCGCCTGGCGAGTGTTATGTGAGTGTGGCATGTGGGCAGTGTTCGACACCGTCAGGACTTGCTCTTCCCACGTGGAATTGTCAGGCCCAACTTGGACAGAGTTCTCGCAATAATGCTGCGTCTTTTCCACTGACACTCGTGGTGGGGTGTGCGAGAGAAGGGCCAGAGATCATCCGCACAAAGTCCCAGCTCGGTTCCAAAGTGTAGAACCCACTGGATGCCGTTCTCGCCTTCTTGCAACGGTTGTATGTCTGTCATGATCCAGTCGATTGCCAGCACGGAACAAGAAAGGTGACAGCAAACATCCTTGCTCATCGTGTCTTCATCAGTTCCATTCATTCCTCTCCTCTCCCTCCTCTCTCTCCTTCATCTCTCTCTCTCTCTCTCTCTCGTCTATATCTCTCCTCTCTCTCTCCTCTCTATCTCTGTCTCTCTCTCATCTCTCTTCATCTCTCTCTCTCTCTACTCTTCCTCTCTCCTACTCTCTCTCTCTCTCTCTCTCTCTCTCTCTTCAAAGGCGATAATAATTTCTCTTCTACATATTTTCGGGCTACAATTAACCCTTTCACCGACAGCCATATTTCATCCAAAAACGGTCCATTTAAATTACCTGGGTAGAGAAACAAAATCCATCGGCAGTATTGGGAGTCATTCAACATGTGTCCATATCTAAATATAAGGTCTCCATCACCTACTTGCCCATAACCTAAGACAATGAAATAGCGTGTCTTTGGACTAATAGACCCCGATTGATGCTTTAGTCACATAGGTGTTTAAATTATGTGTGCCTAAAGACAACTAAGGCGGCGAAAGGGTTAATGAACTAATATAATAACAATTTGTTTTTTGTATCTATCGAATGCTTTCCCCTTGTGCTTCTGAAATACTCCAAGCAAAGGGTCCTGTCTTAGGTCACATCCTCAAACCTGGTGCAGTTTCCTTCAAACCGTGGATGTCTTTGTGCTGGTATGTACAATAGAAAGTATTAAAACGGTGTCTGTCATAGTACGTCATGTTGCTCTCTCTTGCGTTATTGTGAACATTCTAACATGGAAAAAAACAGATCCAATGTCCCATCCTGTCCTCTGTTCTGTTTCTCTCTCTCTCTATCTCTCTCTCTCTCTCTCTCTCTCTCTCTCTCTCTCTCTCTCTCCTCTCTCTCAGCTATCTCTCTCTCTCTCTCCTTCTCTATCTCTTTTCCTCTCTCCCCCCCGCTCCTCATACTCTCATCTCTCTCTCTCTCTCTCTCTCGTGGTCTACTCCTCTCTTCCTGTCAATACACCACACACACCACACGCGCGCGCAGCGCACGCGCGCTGCGCGCACGCACAAAACAATACCACAAAATCACCACGCACACGCACGCCACACACACACACACACACTCACACACACACACACACCACACAAACTACAACACACACACACCACCACTTCCTATCTCCCCTTCCCACATACCTGACAGTAGTCATTTTGACGAGGGAGAGAGTTTTTAAAAAACAAGAGCCATGAGGGCAACTTGCCAGGTCCAAGGGAACTGCGAAAAAAGAAAAAAAAGTATTCACCCGGTCCCTCTCTATTCTCTCATTTTTATCCCTGATAAAATCATATTAATGGAATTTTTTGTTGCTTTCTGAGGTTTATCTCAATATTCCTCATTAAAATAAAATCAAATTTCTGCAGTGCCCTTCCCCCCTCTTCTATCTCTCCAATCACTGTCCTCTCTCTCTTCTCCCTCCCTCTCTACTCACATCATGTCTCCTCTCTTCTCCCTCCTCTCTCTTCTCACATCCTCTCTGTCTCTCTATATCCGTCTCTGTCTCTGCGCTCCCTTTCCCCCTTTGTCCGAGTCTTTGTTGCTTGCATTAACGCACGCACTCACACCCCCTGTGTCCGAAGAAGTTGTGTCCCCTGTCCCCCTGTAGGGTGTGCTGACCCCTGTGTCCCCCCCCCGTGGCGAGGGTTGGTGTGGGGGGGGTTTGTGGCATTGGGGCGGGGACATGTGTTTCGTTTTTTCTTGTTTTTGTGTTGTTGGTTTTATGAGATGTAGTGTTGAGTACCATAGTGATACGTTTGAGTTAAAAAAAGAAACAAAAACAAACGGGGGGGGCGGGGGGGGGGGCGGTTGGGGGGGGTTTTTCTTTTTTTTTGTTCCTCTTGTGTTTATTTTTTTTTTTTTCTGTGTTTTATTTGAAAGGGGGGGGGGGCGGGGGACTGTCGTTTTTTTATTTTTTGTAGTGTGTGGTGTGATAAACTTATACTTTTCTGCGTTTTTTTTTGTCTCTTTACATAAATTTGTGTGTTGGGTACAGGTCGTTAGCATTTTGTTGATATTTTCAACTTGCCATTTTCTTTTTTTTCCCTGTTTTTTATACCATTTTGCATATATCGCGCGATTTTCAAAAGAATCCACCTGACGAGCTTGTTTGCGGAGTTAAGTGATAGGATTTTGGATTTTAGTTAACGTCTTTTTTGATGGTAGTTTCGGCCATCCTATTTAAGTAGAGAAAAAAAGGTCCCTTACTTAGGGATAAACAACCTTAATTAATATATGCTATTTTGTATTTGTTTTTCTTCTCCCACAAACCACACCTCCGTCTCACCATAGGGTTGTTTTCCGTGTCTTACCATCTCCGGAGAGCACGAAAAATACTAACCAGTGGTGGAAGTGTAAGAACCTCACTAACGTCTAAACGCATGCACTCAGCAATTGGACCCCCCGCAACCTTCCCGCCTTTCCCCCCGCCCCGTCCTTTAGCTTTTCACTAATAATGTCGACTAATGTAGCTGTCTAATAACAAATGTGCTGTGTCATGTGTGGTGTGTGTTGTGTGTGTGTGTTGTTTCGTACGTGCGTTGGTGCGTTGGTCGTCTTACATCTTTCCGTTGGCGTGCCGTGTGGTGTTGCGTTGCTCGTTGTTTGTGGTGTGGTTGGCACTGTGTGTGTGTGTGGAGTGTGCGTGCGTACACACGTTGTGTGTATGTGTGCGCGTGATGTGCCCTGGTTGTGTCTCGACTATTGTAGAGCTCTTTAAAATGAAGATGGTGTGTTGTGTGTGCTGTGTCGTGTGTATGTGTGTTCTGCGTTGCGGTTGCGCGGTTGCCGTTCGGAACTTACTCCCCTCGTGCGTGTACGCGTTGTAGCTTTTGTTCTTGAGCTGCCACTGTCAGCGATCATGCTGTACCTGGTTCTGACATTGTAGAGCTCTTTAAAAGATGTTGCACAGAGCGCGCGTTTCCTCGTGTGTGTGGTTGTGGCCTCGTTACACGTAGTGGCTGCTCTGTATGTCTCTGTGTCTGTCTCTGTGTACTGTGTTTCTGTGTTGTGTGTGTCTGTAAAGTTAATGAAAAAAAGTAAGTAATCCGTTTTATTGGGAGGAGACAAATAGTGCCCATAGAAATGTGTTGTTTCTAATGCCTGGGGGACGTTGAACCAAGGAACAGGAATGGTTTGCGCATTAACTTGATTAAGAGTGAAGGAGACAGGAAGGCTGTTAAGGAGTGGTTTGAAAAAAATAAGAACAAAAAGATTGTTGAAAAGCATTGGAAAAGAAAGATGACAGAGGGAAAAAAAAGAATGAAAGAATTGACAGAGGGAGGAAAAAGAAAAAGAAATGACAGAGGGATAAAGACAAATGACAGATGGGGGAAAAGAATGACAGAGGGAAAGAATGACAGAGGGATGGTACGAGAAAAGAAGAATTGTAATCAGATGGGAAGAAAAGAATAAGAAAAAGAATGATCAGAGGAGGGAGGAACAGAATGACCATGAGGGAAAGAATGCAGGGGGATGGACAGAATACTGACAGGAGGACAAGACCATAAAAAGCAAAATGACAGGATGAGGGAAAGAATAGCAGAGGGAAGAATGGGCAGTAGAGTGGAAAGAATCGGCAAGCAGAGGGGAAAGATGACACAGCAGCAGCAGAGGGGGAAGAGAAGAATGGCACGAGCAGCAAACAGAGCAGACAGACCTAGAGGGACAGTAGGCCAAGCATGGTAGAGAGGGAAAGAAAGAGAAAGAAGAATGACAGAGGAAAGAATGACAGAGGGGAAAGAACTGACAACGGGGAAAAGAATGACAGAGCGGGATAACAAAAGACATGACAGGGCGGGGAAGAATGACAGAGGGAAAGAGAATGACAGAGAGGGGGGGACGAAGGGCAGAGCGGGAAGATGACAGAGGAAGCGAAAGAATGACAGAGGAAAGAATGACAGAGGGAAAGAATGACATGGAACGAACTGACATGGGAAAGAGTGACAGAGGGAAAAAGAAGAATGACAGAGGGAAAAAAGTAAAAAAGAGGGAAAAAAAAAAAGAATGACACGGAGGGAAACAGGAAATGACAGAGGGAAAGAAAGAGTGACAGAGGAAAAAAAAGATATGACACAGCCATGAGGGAAAGAATTGACAGCGATGGGGAAAAGAATGAAAGAGGGAAAAGAAAGACATGAGGGGGGAAAGAAAGACAGGGGATAAGAATGACAGAGGGAAAAGAATGACAGAGGGAAGAATGACAGAGGAAAAGAATGACAGAGGAATAAAGATGACAGAGGGAAAGAAGGATCAGGGGGGAAAGAATGAAAGGGGAAAGAATGACAGAGGGATAAGGAAACAAAAGGAATGACAGAGGGGAAGAATAGAGAAAAAGAAAAAGAATGACCAGAGGGGAAGAATTGACCAGGAAGGGAAAAGAATGACAGAGAGGAAAAAGATGTGAAAGATATCGACAGAGGGGATGAAGAATAAGAAGAAAGAATGACAGGGAGGAAAAAAGAATGCACCCAAAAGGAATTATGAAAGAGGGAAGATGACAGACGGAAAAGAATGACAGAGGGAAAGAATAATGACAGCAGAGGGGAAAAAGAAATGACAGAGGATAAGAATACAGGGGAAAGAAAATGACAGGGGAAGAAAAGAAGAAGGGAAAAGACATGAAAGAGGGGGACAAAGAATGAATGAGTGAGAAAAGAATGACAGACGGGAGGAAAGACTGACAGGAGGGGACATAAGAATGACAGCGGGGAAAGAATGACACAGAGGGGAGAGAGATAAGTTTGAGAAGATCTGACGGCGGGAGAGAGAATGAACTGAGGGGAGGGAAGGGTCGAGGGGGAGAGAATGAGAGGAGAGGAGAGAAGACTCGAGGGGAGAATGACTGAGGGGAAGAATGACTGAGGAAAGAATGAATGAGGGGAAAGAATGACAGAGGAAAGAATGACATGAGGGGAAAGAATGGACAGAGGGAAGAATGCAGAGGGAAGAATGACAGAGGGAAAGAATGGACAGAGGAAAGAAAATGACAGAGGGGAGAAGACGAGGGGAGAAATGACTGAGGGAAGAATGACAGAGGGAAAGAATGACAGAGGAAAAGAATGACAGAGGGAAAGAATGACAAAGGGAAAGAATGACAGAGGAAAAGAATGACAGGGGGAAAGGGGAAGAAAAAGAATGACAGGGGGAGAAAGAAGAGAAAAAAAAGAAAAAGAAGAAGAAGAAGAATAAAAGAATAAGAATAAGAATAGACAATGGACAGAGGGAAGGTTTGAAAAGACTTATTATGACAGGGGGAAAGAATGACAGGGGGAAAGAATGACAGAGGGAAAGAATGACAGAGGGAAGAATGACAGAGGAAAGAATGACAGAGGGAAGGAATGACAGAGGGAAGAATGACAGAGGGAAGAATCACAGAGGGAAGAATGAACAGGGTGGGAGGGAGAATATGACCTGAGGGGAGAAATGACTGCTTGAGGGGAGTGAGGAATGACAGAGGAAAGAATGACAGGGGGAAAGAATGACAGAGGGAGAGAATGACAGAGGGGAAAGAGTGACAGAGGGAAAGAGTGACAGGGGGAAAGAATGACAGGGGGAAAGAATGACAGGGGGAAGAATGACAGAGGGAAAGAATGACAGAAGGAAAGAATGACAGAGGGAAGAGTGACAGAGGGAAAGAATGACAGGGGAAAGAATGACAGAGGAAAGAATGACAGAGGGAAAGAATGACAGAGGAAAGAATGACAGAGGGAAAGAATGACAGAGGGAAAGAATGACAGAGAAAAGAATGACAGAGGAAAGAATGACAGGGCCACGACCCGGAAAGAATATGACAGAGGGAAAGAATAAATGAAGGGGGATAAGAAAAGGGGAGGAAAGAATGAATAAAGAAGACAGAGGAAAGAATGACAGAGGGAAAGAATGGACAGAGGAAAGACTAAATGACAGAGGAAAAGAATGGACCTGAGCTGAGGGGAAAGAATTCGATGAGGGAAAGAATGATCCCTGAGGGGAAAGAATGACCCAGAGGGTAGATGACAGAGGGATGAATGAAGAGGGAAAGAATGACAGAGGGAAGGAAATAATGACAGAAGGGAAAGATCATGACAGAGGGAAAGAAAGAATTGACAGAGGGATACGAATTGACTGAGGGAGAGAGATGACTGAGGGAGAGAGATGACAGACGGAGGGAGAGAGATGACAGACAGAGGGAGAGAGATGACAGAGGGAGAGAGACAGAGGGAGACAGAGAAAAAGAGAATGACAGGCGGGGAAGAATGACAGGGGGGAAAAGAAAAGAAGGAAAGAAAAAAAGATAAGACAGAGAAAAATAATGAAAAGAATGACAGAGGGAAGAATGACAGGGGGAAAGAATGACAGAGGGAAAGAATGACAGGGGGAAAGAATGACAGGGGGAAGAATGACAGGGGAAAGAATGACAGAGGGAGAGAATGACAGAGGGAAAGAGTGACAGAGGGAAAGAGTGACAGGGGGAAAGAATGACAGGGGGAAAGAATGGGGGAAGAATGACAGAGGGAAAGAATGACAAAGGGAAAGAATGACAGAGGAAAAGAATGACAGAGAAAAAGAATGACAGAGGGAAGAATGACAGAGGGAAAGAATGACAGCCCAGGAAAGAATGACAGAGAAAAGAATGACAGAGGGAAAGAATGACAGAGGGAAAGAATGACAGAGGGAAAGAATGACAGGAGGGAAGAATGACAGAGGAAAGAATGACAGAGAAAAGAATGACAGAGGAAAGAATGACAGAGGAAAAGAATGACAGAGGAAAGAATGACAGAGAAAAGAATGACAGAGGAAAGAATGACAGAGGGAAAGAATGACAGAGGAAAAGAATGACAGAGAAAAAGAATGACAGAGGGAAGAATGAAGAGAAAAGAATGACAGAGGAAAGAATGACAGAGGAAACAGAATGACAGAGGAAAGAATGACAGAGAAAAGAATGACAGAGGAAAGAATGACTAGAGGAAAGAATGACAGAGGAAAAGAATGACAGAGGGAAAGAATGACAGAGGGAAAGAATGACTGAGGGAAAGAATGACTGAGGAAAGAATGACAGAGGGAAAGAATGACAGAGGGAAAGAATGACAGAGAAAAGAATGACAGAGGGGAAGAATGACAGAGGCGAAGAATGACAGAGGGAAAGAATGACAGAGAAAAGAATGACAGAGGGGAAAGAATGACAGGGGGAAAGAATGAAAGAATGACAGAGGAAAGAATGACAGAGAAAAGAATGACAGAGGGAAAGAATGACATGGAAAAGAATGACAGAGGAAAGAATGACAGAGGGAAAGAATGACAGAGGGAAAGAATGACAGAGGGAAGAATGACAGAGGGAAAGAATGACAGAAGGAAAGAATGACAGGGGGAAGAATGACAGAGGGAAAGAATGACAGAGGAAAAGAATGACAGAGGAAAAGAATGACAGGGGAAAGAATGACAGAGGGAAAGAATGACAGGGGGAAGGAATGACAGAGGGAAAGAATGACAGAGGGAAAAGAATGACAGAGGAAAGCGAATGACAGAGAAAAAGAATGACAGAGGAAAGAATGACAGAGAAAAGAATGACAGAGGAAAGAATGACAGAGAAAAGAATGACAGAGGAAAGAATGACAGAGAAAAGAATGACAGGGGGAAGAATGACAGAGGGAAAGAATGACAGAGGGAAAGAATGACAGAGGGAAAGAATGACAGAGGGAAGAATGAAGAGGGAAAGAATGACAGAGGGAAGAATGACAGAGGGAAAGAATGACAGAGGAAAGAAAGAATGACAGAGGGAAAGAATGACAGAGGGAAGGAATGACAGAGGGAAAGAATGACAAAGGGAAAGAATGACAGAGGGAAAGAATGACAGAGGGAAAGAATGACAGAGGGAAAGAATGACAGAGGGAAGAATGACAGAGGGAAAGAATGACAGAGGGGAGAATGAATGAGAATGACAGAGGACTGAGGAAAGAATGACAGAGGGAAAGAATGACAGAGGAAAAGAATGACAGAGAAAAAGAATGACAGAGGAAAGAATGACAGAGAAAAGAATGACAGAGGAAAGAATGACAGAGAAAAGAATGACAGAGGAAAGAATGACAGAGAAAAGAATGACAGAGGAAAGAATGACAGAGAAAAGAATGACAGAGGAAAGAATGACAGAGGAAAGAATGACAGAGGGAAAGAATGACAGAGGGAAGAATGACAGAGGGAAAGAATGACAGAGGAAAAGAATGACAGAGGGAAAGAATGACAGAGGAAAAGAATGACAGAGGAAAGAATGACAGAGGGAAAGAATGACAGAGGGAAAGAATGACAGAGGGAAAGAATGACAGGGGGAAGAATGACAGAGGGAAAGAATGACAGAGGGAAAGAATGACAGAGGGAAAGAATGACAGAGGGAAAGAATGACAGAGGGAAGAATGACAGAGGGAAAGAATGACAGAGGGAAACAGAATGACAGAGGGAAAGAATGACAGAGGGAAAGAATGACAGAGGAAAGAATGACAGAGGGAAAGAATGACAGAGGGAAAGAATGACAGAGGAAAAGAATGACAGAGGGAAAGAATGACAGAGGGAAAGAATGACAGAGGGAAAGAATGACAGAGGGAAAGAATGACAGAGGGAAAGAATGACAGAGGGAAAGAATGACAGAGGGAAAGAATGACAGAGGGAAGAATGACAGAGGAAAGAATGACAGAGGGAAAGAATGACAGAGGAAAGAATGACAGAGGAAAGAATGACAGAGGGAAAATGACATGACAGAGGGAAAGAATGACAGAGGGAAGAATGACAGAGGGAAAAGAATGACAGAGGGAAAAGAATGACAGAGAAAAGAATGACAGAGGAAAGAATGACAGAGGGAAAGAATGACAGAGGAAAGAATGACAGAGGGAAAGAATGACAGAGAGGAATGACAGAGGGAAAGAGTGACAGAGGGAAAGAGTGACAGGGGGAAAGAATGACAGGGGGAAAGAATGACAGAGGGAAAGAAAGAAAAGAATGACATGACAGAGGGAAAGAATGACAGAGAAAAGAATGACAGAGGGAAAGAATGACAGAGGGAAAGAATGACAGAGGGAAAGAATGACAGAGAAAGAATGACAGAGGGAAAGAATGACAGAGGGGAAGAATGACAGAGGAAAGAATGACAGGGGAAAGAATGACAGAGGGAAAGAATGACAGAGGAAAGAATGACAGAGGAAAGAATGACAGAGGGGAAAGAATGACAGAGGAAAGAAAGAATGACAGAGAAAAGAATGACAGAGGGAAAGAATGACAGAGGGAAAGAATGACAGAGGGAAAGAATGACAGAGGAAAGAATGACAGAGGGAAAGAATGACAGAGGGAAAGAATGACAGAGGAAAGAATGACAGAGGGAAAGAATGACAGGGGAAAGGAATGACAGAGGGAAAGAATGACAGAGGGAAAGAATGACAGAGGAAAGAATGACAGAGGGAAGAATGACAGAGGGAAAGAATGACAGAGGGAAAGAATGACAGGGGAAAGAATGACAGAGGGGAAAGAATGACAGGGGGAAGAATGACAGAGGGAAAGAATGACAGAGGGAAAGAATGACAGGGGGAGAATGACAGAGAAAAAGAATGACAGAGGAAAGAATGACAGAGGAAAGAATGAATGACAGAGGGAAAGAATGACAGAGGGAAAGAATGACAGAGGAAAAGAATGACAGAGACAAAAGAATGACAGAGGAAAGAATGACAGAGGAAAAGAATGACAGAGGAAAGAATGACAGAGGGAAAAGAATGACAGAGGAAAGAATGACAGAAAAAGAATGACAGAGGGAAAGAAACGCACAAAGAGGAGGGGAGAACAAATAGAAAAACATAGAAAAAAAAAAGAATTTTATTGATCGATTCATTAATTATTTCGTATATTAATTGATTGAAGTGCTGATTGATTGGTTTTGGTTTGCTTGTTCCAAACATGTGTATTGATTTGCATGCTTCTTTTGACGCTTTGCATTATTTTGCTTAATAAGTATATTGCATTTTGAGAAATAATGTTATTGCTAATGTCTAAATCGTGTACGTTTGCCTTATAAACTCTAAACTCTAACCATTATCTTACACTCGGTTGCTTCTGAAATGTATTTCTGTATTATTACATACTGGTTTATTTGGTCGCTGTTTTGTTGTTTTAGTGAAAGCATGGCGTGATTAGTATCGTTTCTTTTTACATAGATATAAACATATGCTCTCAGTCCAAGACGAAGGTAAGTTTTACGTCCTCTCGGCCGAAGCCATACGGGACATGAATATCAACCCAACTCGACCTCTACTTTATAAAGTACTTGTGTTGCTGCTATTGCTGGCTGCTGTTGCTGCTGCTGCTGCTGCTGCTGCTACTATACTACTACTACTACACTACTACTACTACTACTGCTGCTGCTGCTGCTCACTACTACTACTAACTGCTACGTACTACTACTACTACTACTAAGTCTACTACTACTACTACTACCACCACCACCACCACCACCACCACCACCACCACCACTACTACTACTACTACTTCTTGTGCTGCTGCTGCTGCCACTACGCATCTCTCTCTACCCCCCCCCCCCCCCCCCACTCTGTCTTTTCTTATTCTCTTTCTTTCTCCCCCCAACCCCCCTCTCTCTCTATTTTCCTTCTCCCTTTCTTTCTCTTTCTTTTTGTTTCTCTTTCTTTTGTGCCTCGTTTGACAGAACACTAGAGTTGTCTTATTTTTAGCGTCTTTTCCTTTTCCTTTTGAGTTTTTCTCTGTAATTGAATGTCGCCCCCCCCCCCCCCCCCCCCCCCCCCCCTTCCTCTGTTCCCTTCGACACGGAAACACCACCCCAGTTCATCAGACCATTGTTCAGTGTGAAGAAAACGTTTATGCGTATTTTACTTTCATCCTCAATACAGACACACCTCCCTATTAAGATCTTCCCTGCTAAGACTCCATCTAAAAATGTGCCCCCCCAAAAAACCCAAGTGCAACGCCGAGCGGCTGCAAAGTCCCCTCGCAGCATCGCCGAGCTACTCCGAAATCGGAATGTGTCGGCTGTACACACAGCGGGGAGACCATTGAGAACTGAAAACAGGACGCACGCACGGACGGATGGACGGCCGGAAAGAAGTGGGACATATCGGGCCTGTGACACAAAGGGCCTAGGGCACAGCACTCTCGGCGCTTATCCCCGGTTTGCGCGCCCGGTGTTTTTGAGTAAGATCGACTCTCGACGCGCATTGCGCATTTCTCGGACCCGTGATTTGCGCACATGAGCGCGCACAGAAAAAATTCATGTCCTGGAACAGGCGAAGCGGCAGATATCAAAAGAAAACGTACTTACATAAAAACGCATCAAAACAGCACGTAACTGAATAGTTTTTTATATATAGCCTTGGGGTTCGGACCCGTGATTTGAGCGCGCGCGATCATGCACACACGAGCGCACAGAAAAATTCATGACAACTGTGTTATAGACCATTCGTCAAGAAATGTTTTGAAAAAAACTGCATTGAAATACATGCAAAACATCGCGAGATATTAGCGATTATGTGTTTTGGGGTTTGAACCCCGTAACTGGCGCGACCTTGACCTTAATGTAAAACTAAATACATCAGTGGATAGCTTGCATCTTGGCAAACTAGTATACCAAATTTGATGATGATAGACTGAATAGTTGTTGAGAAAAAACGGACGAATAGCCGGACGGAGGCACGCCGGACTGACGCCGGACGGACCAGACAGAAACAATAGCTCTCCGAACCTTCGGCTCGGGGACTAAGAATCACCACTTTATTCCCCCCCCCCCCTCTCCCCCTCATATCCGGCCGGACTACTTGACTGTCCACCTCCCTATAATAAAGACCCCTCCCTTTTAATTAAGTGCCCGTTGGCGTAATGCCAAGTAGGTTTATCCTGTCCTGACTATCCATACACGTGGGGACTTTACTGGCTTTGCAGTATCTCCAGGATCATCCCACAATCTTAATTGTTAATAAATGTCCTACAAATAATCTGTGCCAGGTCGGAAGGCATGAAACGGACTTTCATCGAGTCCTCTTTTCCTTTTTTTGGGGGGAGCTGGTTTTTCAAGGACTTAATAGGGAGGTTGCGCTGTAGTAGGAGTAAGGCTGCTCTCTTGTTGATTGGACAGGTGAGACCAGTGCGTTTTCTGGGTACCATCAGCACCTCTGGGGTGTTTCGTTTCCATTGTTTTAAAAAAAGGATATCAGATTGATCTCGGGGTTTCTTCTGGTGTCGGTGGCTTTCCTCCTTTACCAGCGGGTTTGGGCAATGCTTAATTCCTTGTGGTTCCTTTGCGTCGTTATCAATTGACACGACTTGACTTGACTCGGCTCGGCTTGCAGGTCGGGTGGGCACGCCCCAGTACATGGCCCCTGAGGTGATCGAGCGCAAGCCGTACGGGTGTGCCGTGGACATGTGGGGGGCCGGGGTCATGCTCTTCATCCTCCTCGGGGGGCACCCTCCCTTCAGCGGCACCCGCCAGAGACTCTACGACCTCATCTGCAACGGCACGTATCATGTGAGTGTTTCTGTGT
>CM065681.1:8620002-8625002 GCA_017654935.2 Phymorhynchus buccinoides | reverse complement strand
GCGTGCACGCACTCGAGTATGTGTGTGTCTATGTGTGTGTTTGCGTGCGTACATGCGTGAGCGTGCGCGTGCGTGATTGTGCGTGCGTATGTGTGTGTGTGTGTGCGCGCACGCGAGTGTGCGTTTCTTTGTTTCTGTAATGTCTGTCTGTGTCTGTTTGCGTGCAGATGCTCATTTGCTGTTGTGCATCAGTACACACTACATTATTGTATATTGTTATATCATGTGGATGCATTTAGTGTATCCGGATGTGCCTGCACGTGATGTCTAAAGGGCCAGCCACACGTCGGCTGAAATCGCACGACTGTACGATGCGATTCGATCACGTGATCTCGAAGCGCGAATCGCATTTGTTCTTGGAGACCACGTGATCGAATCGTATCGTACAGTTGTGTGCGATTTTAGCTGACGTGTGGCTGGCCCTTAAGCAATCGCAAGTGTGTGCTGACACTTCTGTACGTCCAAAGACTGTAACTACAGTGGAACCTCCCTTATAAGACCTCCCATTATAAGACTCCCTCCCACATAAGATCTGCTTCTCTGGGACAATGCCCTTCTTTGTAAGTATTACAATTATATTACCTCCCTTATAAGACCCCTCCCTTATAAGACCTGATTTTGGATGATTTTTGAAGGTCTTATAAGGGAGGTTCCACTGTACTGTTTTCTTCCACAGAGCAAACGAGATGTGCCCAGAGCTCACCTTCACGAGACGGTGGAAGAGCTGAAGAAGTTCAACGCCCGAAGAAAGCTGAAGGTAAAGGGAAAACGAGGATGCATGTGACATTGGCTTGCTGGGCAGTGTTTTGAAATGAACGCACACAAGCACTTAAAAAAAGGACATGCGCGCTCGCATACTCGCTGCACATATATGCACGCTCGCATACGTATGTTGCACACACACACACACACACACACACACACACACACACACACACACACACACACATTCACACACTTGAACCACCGACTTAAAAAATTGGTAGATTTGTAGATCTTTTTGAGGGGTCACAGTTACATTTGAAACGAACGAAAGTTTCAGTTTAACGTCCTCCCGGTCCAGCCGGACACATTTGGGTACATTAATAAGTTACATTTGACTAAAGGCTTCATTTAGTACTAGTAAGTAAACCCGGCTTCGCCCGGGCTGTGGTTGGGTCCATTGTCTTTCGAGTGGGTGTAACCGTGTGAGGCGACCCTAAGCCATCCCCGCACGAAGAGTGAGAAAATCACACACTAATGCACACACATAAAACCACACTCGAATGTCTATGCATATTTTTGTTTACTGTGTTTCATGTTTAGCGAGTAAACCCGGCTTTACACCCGCCCTCCCTACCTTTTGTGCCTTGGTTCTCTAGTTTTTTTACTTGTGTTTTTTTGGGTTTTTTTTTCAGTAATCATTTTCCCCCAAGGCAGGGTGGAAAAAACTGCTTATTGCTTAAATCATGTTCCCTGGTATAAAATAAAATGCCCTTTCCTTGTTTGGTGCAGGGAGCCATAATGGCAGCAGTGTCCAGCTCCAAGTGGGCCTCGTTCTGCACTGACTCGGAGGAGCTGGTGGACGATGAAATGACCTCAGCCGGTCAGTGCTCAAACCGTCCCACAGTTCACATCTGTTGCTTCTGTTCAAACTCTCTCTCTCTGTCTCTGTCTCTGTCTCTCTCTCTCTCTCTCTCTCTCTCTCTCTCTCTCTCTCTCTCTCTCTCTCTCTCTCTCTCTCTCTCTCTATCTGTCTGTCTCTCTCTCTGTCTGTCTGTCTCTCTCTCTCTCTATCTCTCTGTGTGTCTCTCTCTCTCTCTCTGTGTCTCTCTCTCTCTCTGTCTGTCTCTCTCTCTCTGTCTGTCTCTCTCTCTCTCTCTCTCTCTGTGTCTCTCTCTCTCCCTCTGTGTCTCTCTCTCTCCCTCTCTCTCTCTTTAGCTGACATGTTTATACTTATACTTGTTTTTATTTGTTTGAAGACCTGATGAAAAGAAGTGTTGTTATGCTTATTCAGTTCATCCTCATTAAACATTTCAAGTTCAAGTTCTTTCTGCCTGAAATGAAATTGTCCAAGGGATGTAACTGTGCTTCCCTGTGTAAGAAGCTGTGTAAGCTGTGATTCACTCCCTTCATTTTCAATGTGTGTGTGTGTGTGTGTGTGTGTGTTTGTGTGTGTGTGTGTGTGTGTTTCTTCAGTTTAACGTCCTTCCGCTTAAGTGATTCTTTGGTGTGGGTGTGAGTGGCGTGTCTATGCGGGCATGTGTAAAAGTAATTGGAAAAGTAATAAGCAAGACTGAGATAAAACAAAAAGGCAACAGCTATGGGCATACAGAGAGAGAGAGAGAGAGAGAGAGAGAGAGAGAGAGAGAGAGAGAGAGAGAGAGAGAGAATAGCGTTTGAAACTAAGAGACAGTGACAGAGACAGAGACATACATGGCAGATTCAAGAAGATACAGTATTTTTTAAATATGTATTTAAGGCCCATAGGCTGCAGTCTGCAGTGATAGATACCCTTGAGGTTACCCCATGATTAAAACTTTCAGAAACACAAACAGACAGAAGATTCAAAGACCCAGTGTCAATATCACGGTTTTCACCTGTTTCCCTCTTATAGCTGGTAAGAAATCTTATTTTGGCCAAGTGTTGCTCCCATACAAATTGCCTCTTGCACGAAAACGATACATCACTTTAAAGAGCAGCCTCGATCGTATACGAGGAAAGTCTGAATGTGGGCCACACCGACCCAGAACAAACCAAGGGACTTAATCCAGCCGGCTCTGTGGGTCTTTAAGCTACAGTAATGCGTTTCCTAATCCAAGGGCTATAACTGTGTGCTTCCTGTAGGCGCGGTGTCCGCAGTGATTGACTCCCTTGAAGAGATCCAGTGTCTGTCGGACGGGGTGGACGACAAGGGCTTCCTTGAGCACATCTTCCAGGACAGGAGACTCTGTGCCCTGCTCAATGTGAGTACAGACTCATACTGTGTTTGTTGTGTCTTCTTCTCGCTTTCCTCGTCCACTGATTCATTGATTTATCCATTCATTCTTTCATTCATTTTGTTCACGCACTTTGCTTTTTTTCTTGTTGCTTTCCTTTTGCATTTGTTTGTTCTTTGAATCGTCCTTCATTTATTCACTCCTTCGCTCATCCATCCATCCATCCATTCATTCATTCATTCATTTATTCATTCATTCATTCTTTCATTCATTCTTTCGCTCTTACTTTCTTTTTAAAAAAAAAATTTCTTTCTTTGTTGAGCATGTTATCCCAGACGTTCTCTACCCAGTGTCAGTAGGCCTACATTTAAATTGGATGTTTTCTTTTTTTCGTTCCTTCCTTCGTTCCTTCCTTCCTTCCTTCCTTCCTTCCTTCCTTCCTTCCTTCCTTCATTCTCTTTTACTTAATATATTTTGTCAGTTTTTCTTGTTTGTTTTTCTGACTCCAGTTCCTCTCATACAGTCATAATGTAATGTGTGGCCTGAGATCAGTGTGCAGTAAAACAAGTTCAGTGTTCGGTGTTCTCTCTCGCCCCCCCTCCCCCTCTTCTGTGCTCTCGCTATCTCTCTCTCTCTGTATATATATACCCCCCCCCCCCCCTCTCTATATATATATTTGGGGGTAGAAAGGTGCTATGGCCTATTCAATAAACCAGCACCGGTGCTCATGTCAGTGTCAGTTTCTCTTTCTCTCTCTTTCTCTCCAATCACTTACCCACTTTCCCTCTCTCTATCAGTGTCTGTCTGTCTGCTTGTTTTGCCTGCCTGTCTGTCTGTCTGTCTGTCTCTCTCTCTCTCTCTCTGTCTCTCTCTCTTTCTTTCTCTCTCTCTCTCTCTCTCTCTCTCTCTCTCTCTCTCTCTCTCTCTCTCTCTCTCTCTCTGTCTCTCTCTCTCTCTCTCTCTATCTCTCTCTCTGTCTCTCTCTATCTCTCTCTCTCTCTCTCTTCTCTCTCTCTCTCTCTCTCTCTCTCTCTCTCTCTCTCTGTCTCTCTCTCTCTCTCTCTCTCTCTCTCTCTCTCTCTCTCTCTCTCTCTCTCTTCTCTCTCTCTCTCTCTCTCTCTCTCTCTCTCTCTCTCTCTCCTCTCTCTCTCTCTCTCTCTCTCTCTCTCTCTCTCTTCTCTCTCTCTCTCTCTCTCTCTCTCTCATCACACACACACACACACACACACACACACACACACACACACACGATGCAAGAAGAAAAGGGACGACGATGTCTACGAATGTATATGGTGATTATCGAGTCTCAGACACCTACATACCAGAACAAACTAAACTGAAGCAAGACTGACAACACCTATTGTGGTAGCTTCAACAACCACGGTTTACTAACTCTGACAGGAGTGGGTATGTACATCAAAATGTGCCCTTTCTTCCTCATCCTTTTCGTCTACGCTTCTGCTTTTTTTCTCAAGTCTCCACGCAACGGCTTTTAAATTTGTTTTTAATGGTTCAATAAAATCGAATTGTCTGACTGAAAGAAAAGTGGGGCTGGAGCTGTTACTGCTGTTTATAGACTGTCGAAGAAAGTTTGGTTTTAGATATAAAACAGGGCAGGGGGGAAAATGTCCTTTTATTTTTTTAAAGCGTCAGCTTGACAGGTACTGTTGCACGGAAGGGATACAGACAAGTTTTAGTGTGTGTGTGTGGGAGAGGGGTGAGGGGTGAGGAGGGAGTGGGGAGAGTGTGGGGTGGTGAAGCTGGATTTAACCCTTTCGCCGCCAGCCATTTTTCAGCGAAAAAGTACCATTAAATTTAACTGGGTAGAGACAATCAAATATCTGCAATATTGCGAATTCCTCTGTAACATATATAATTTAGGCCTATCCTTGCCTCCCAAAATTAAGAAAATAGGGTCTTTGGATAACAGGTCCTGATTGGATGCCTTTTAGTGACATGGGTGTTAAACCATTGTGGTGCTAAAAATGCGACATTGGCGGTGAAAGGGTTAACAGCACACGGAGTGAACATTGCTCCAGGATTTGTTCGTGTGATCTTGGCAGATACCTGGATAGAGAAAGA
>CM065681.1:8612502-8617502 GCA_017654935.2 Phymorhynchus buccinoides | reverse complement strand
GAAGGAGAAGAAAATGGTACCTATCTTACCGGGTGTTGGTGTGGGTGATGGTGTGGGTGATGGTGTGGGTGATGGTGTGGGTGTTGGTGTGGGTGATGGTGTGGGTGATGGTGGGGAAGGGGGACAGCCAGCTATCAGCTCATAGAGAATTTGAATGCCGTCTGAAAGGTTTGAATAGGTAGATAATAAAATGTTGCGGGTTAGATGACGGGGGGGGGGGGGGGGGGGGGGGGGGGGGGGGGGGGGGGGGGGGGGGGGGGGGGGGGTGCCCGGGGGGTCCGCCGGGGGTCCAGGGAGCTGCATAGGTTCCGGGTTAAGGGGTAATGCCTTGTGGGGGGCACAGGGGGCAAAGCCCTCGAACAATGTTACAATTTAGTGATTATAAAAACAAAAATCGAGCCCTTTTCTTTCTATTTACCCTTGTATAAGGTACATGTTTGGGGCACAGGAGAGGGGGGGGGGGGTCCGGAAACCCTGAGGATGAGGGGTGGAAGGGCAGAGTGAAGGTGACTGGGGTAGATAATGAGAAATACTGTCAGGGACTAACGGTGTTTTTAGGTCTGTCCTTTCTTTTCCTTTAGCTTTGGCGTGTTACTCGTTCTGTGTGGTCCTTTCTCCCCTTCACGTCTCTCATTGTCTTTCTTCGATCAAAACCTTTCGTTGGGTTAGGTTAGGTACATTATAGTCACAGAGGCGTCTCTGTGAAATTCGGGTTGCTCCCACCTGGAGAGCGCATCGCAGCCAGAGGCGCGCCACCCAATTAAAAAAAAAAAATGTGCATGCTATTTTTGTGTGACTGATGAGGAAGGAAGGGAGGGGGGTAAATTTCGACCAAATGACAAATTTTTTCGTTGGCACTGGGCTTAGCTTATGCTAAGTGCATGGACACACGACCTCGGTTTATCGTCTCATCCGAAAGACTACACATTCAGACCGTAAGGCCTAGTGCAGAGTGAGAGGAAAAATCCCCTGTACCCAGGTTCGA
The DNA here is from genome assembly GCA_017654935.2 of Phymorhynchus buccinoides. NCBI lineage: Eukaryota > Metazoa > Mollusca > Gastropoda > Neogastropoda > Raphitomidae > Phymorhynchus > Phymorhynchus buccinoides. Next base: position 8,616,517 of record CM065681.1, on the reverse strand, counting down.
ACTCGGGTTTACTTGACACGAAGCGAACGCGCTACCACTGTGCCACTCTACACTGTGTGTCTGTGTTTGGCCACAAGTGCATATCTGCCACATTTTGACTTATTATAAGGTATCTGTACCGAGCACCATCGTATGCATGCTCCAAAGCGCGCTCACACGCTTAATTCCTTCCTTCATAATAAACAGACGATTCAGGCCCTGCTGTCTGTCCCAAGTGTTGGCCAATCATCGGTACTGTGCACTAGTCCTCGTGAATATGGACTGCATGAAGTCGTTGGGGAATGCCGTCAAGGCAAACGAAGCAATAAGTAAGACGTATATACTGTGCGTGATAAATTTGCTCGGAAATCCTGGCAATACCGTCAAGACCCAAAGAAGAAGAAAGAAATACGAGTTATAGGGGGTAGGGTTCGTGATTGATAGTATATATGATGCATATTCTCAGAAATCCCTGTGCTTACCCTTCCTGACTTGGACCCACGCAATGTAAAATCTTTAATGTATGCGTCTTTAAAGACCCACTACGTCACGTGTCAAAATCATGATTTTCACGTGTTTTGCCTCTTATAGCTGGTAAGAAATCGGTAAAGGTCAAGATGTGCCCCCCCCCCCCCCCCCCCCCCCCCTACATTTCTCAGCTCTCCCCGCATTTTCACACTTTCCTTTTTTACCAAGAGGGGGGGAGGGGGGGGGGGGTCATCTTTACCTTTACCAAGAAATCTTTCTAGCATAAGAGGGAATGTGACACGTGACGTAGGGGGTCTTTAACGACTGTCTGCACTGGCTTGAATGTCGCAGTCAAATTGAACGGCTTATTCGAAGAAGGCTGCAATGTCTTTAGTACTCGTGTGTAGACTGTCGCTTCTTTGAGAGAAAAGGGTGCCCCTGCTTGCGGATCATCATTGTATTGGTATAGGGAGCTGCAATGCAGCAAGTCTCATAAAAAATGCAACCCACTAAATTTGCGATAAGAATTTGTTTTTTAATATACATTATATCAATTCGATTGTTCGGGTTTGTAAAGACGATGCAATGCGTGAAAGATCGCAACAATTTGTTTTTCCAAGATTTGTGTGTGTGCTCCAGAAATTAAGTTTCCGTGGTACCCCACTTTCAGAAGACGCCCTTTCTGAGGTCCATAAACGCTTTCGCAATTTCAGTCTATCTGTTTGCAGTTTCAACTTCTACGGTATCTGGTCAAAATGTTCATTCATATGTGGGCTCAAAACGTCGTGATATGCAATACTATACTGTCTTGCAGTTCAATTTCCGTGGCAAAAAGGACGGTTGTTTTCGAGAAACAGGCAATTTGTTTACAAATGAAATTTTCTGCGAAAGTGTTTTTGCCCCTCAAAAAGGGACTTTTTTCTCTCCTAAAAATGGGTTACCATGGAAATTATTATTTTCTGGAGTTCTCCAAGGCATCTTGGAAAGACAAACTGTTGCAGCCTTCCGTGCATTGAATCTTCATTAACCTGAAGAAAAATAGAATGATAGCTTTATTGTTAAAAATTGTTTGTTTTTTTGTCACCCTACATATTGCTTAACTTTAGGATGAAGAACTTATGGATAGGAAAACATAGAGCTTGATTATGCATACATATTTGAAAGTTATCAATATACGCTTGCGTTGGACTTGGACGGTCGCTAAAATATACTATAGCTTTTTTTTTTCACCGCCAGCCATCTTTGAGCCAAAATTTCCAACCCAAACTTTCACCGCCAGCCATCTTTGAGCCAAAATTTCCATTAAACTTACTTGGCTACAGTAAAGATTTTGTCTGCAATATTGTGGGATGTTTCTGTGATACATTTAGAATAGGGTCAAGCCTTACTACCCAAACTTAGGAACACAATGTCATTGAATAATAGACCCTGATTTGAATGGACTTTTAATGGTGTGGGTGTTAAATCATTGTGGTGCAAAAATGCGACATTGGCGGTGAAAGGGTTAAAGCCGCATTTACGGTTGGTAGAGTTAGGAATACGATGGTCTGCAGTTTAAGATGTACGAGAACAAATCAAAGAAAGTGAAATCTCCATGCTGAGGTGATGTCTCGAATTAACCTTTTCTAGATGTTCAGCTAAAACAAAAGAGTCTCTACATTCTGGCAACGTTTACAAACGAATTTCCGTGTTATAATTTATATTTGTATAGGAAGAATCGTTCGAAACTTACCACCCTAAATGCCTCCCGAGTCTCCCAGGACTTATAATCTCAAACACTAAGACTGGTTTATATATTATTTTATTTTACTTCATTTTTATATCTTGTTATAATATTATTGTGTGCGTTTTTCTGGTAATGTTATTGCTGCTTGTTGTTGGGCCAAAGAATGAGTAGGAGGTGAGAGAGAGAGAGGGAGGGGGTGGAGGGAGGGAGGGGGGGGGGGGCAAGGAAGGGAGAGATCCCACAAGACCCTTAGCGTGAAGAGAAAGCTGTGACAGGAACTAAGGAAGGGAGGTAACCGGCTTCTTGTCCGTAATCTGATTGGACAGAGATGCCTCACAGGGCTTAGTGTGTACCCATCCCATCCTCCAACCCCCTACCCCCTCTCTCTCTCTCTCTCTCTCTCTCTCTCTCTCTCTCTCGATCTCTCTCTCTCTCTCTCTCTCTCTCTCTCTCTCTCCTCTCTCTCTCTCTCTCTCTCTCTCTCTCTCTCTCTCTCAATTATTTTTCGTTTCTCTTTTTTTCACCCTCTTGATTTTATGGCTGTTGTAGCTGAAAGCAATGAAAAACAGTTTTGTCATTGTCATTGTTTCTCTCTATATCTGTCTGTCTGTCTGTCTGTCTCTGTGTTTTGTTTGTTTGTCTGTCTGTCTGCCTGTCTGTCTGTCTCTCTGTCTCTCTCTCTGTTTGTTTGTCTGCCTGTCTCTCACTTTCTCCCTCTCTCTCTGTTTGTTTGTCTGCCTGTCTCTCACTTTCTCCCCCCTCTCTCTCTCTCTCTCTCTCTCTCTCTCTCTCTCTCTCTCTCTCTCTCTCTCTCTCTCTCTCTCTCTCTCTCTCTCTCTCTCTCTTTCCTTCCCTCTCTCTCTCCCTCTCTCTCTCTCTCTTTCTCTCTCTCTGCGCGTGTGCGTTTTTCTTTTCTGTCAGTTTGTCTGTCTGACTGCCTCTCTCATTCTCCCAGCAAGTTTGTGTGTTTTTACCCCGTGGACAAACTAAACAACTCCATACAGTGGAACCTCCCTTATAAGACCTCCCATTATGAGACTCCCTCCCATATAAGACCTACTTTTCTGAGACATTGCCCTTCTTTGTAAGTATTAAAATTACCTGCCTTATGAGACCCCTCCCTTATAAGACCTCATTTTGGATGATTTTTGAAGGTCTTAACTGCTCTAAGAGAAATGTGTAAGCGTGTTTACCTAAGGTACCAGCAGCCATAACCAAGAGTGAATGCGTTTGTGATCGCGCGTGCATGCACGAGTGTGTTTATGCGTGTGTGCTCTCGCATATTATCTTTAGATAGTCCATTGACATATGATTGAACTTAGTACGAAAACTAATAACTTGCACAGGTATAAAAAAAAGACTGCAGAAATATAAAAAGCAAAATCCCCTTTATATATTTCTGCAGTCATTGTTTGATACAAGATGTTAGTTTTTGTAATAGGTTCAATAATACGTCAATGGACTATCTAAAGATAGTCCGTTTTGACTCCAAGCCATCGATATGTAAGTTCGTGTTTGCGTGTATAATTATGTGTGCGTGCGTGCGCGAGTGTTATGTTTTTGTGCGTTGTTTATGCTCGCATACGTTCATACGTACGTACATTCACATGCGCGTGAATACAATTTCTTTTATCACTCTCTCACCTTTCAAAAGTTTTAAACTGAAATTTGTTTGTGTTCAATTCCATCTGCTCTCCGGTAGGGACTCAGACAGTGCAGACATTGGGCTATGACAGCTATGACAGGTGATCACACACACAGCTCACTACATTCCACCACATCGAAAATCATATTTCTCCATTTCTTCAGTATAGTATGTAAACACACTCTCTCTCTCTCTCT
>CM065681.1:8602502-8605002 GCA_017654935.2 Phymorhynchus buccinoides | reverse complement strand
CATATCCCCATTTTGTTAAAACACGGCTCGATTTCTTGCATAGAAGTTTTGTTTTTGTTTTTTAAAATTTGACAAACATATTTCCTTCATTTTTTAAAAATCATGAAAGTCCCCGTATCAGCTAATCAACTATTCAATCGGTCAACCTCGCAAAAAAAATAATGAACAGGGGAATGACTGACTGACTGACTGAAACAAACAGACGGACAGACAGACAGACAGACAGACAGATAAACAAGCAAAACAAAGAAACAATGCAAAACTCTTAGGGGCCCGCCACACTACATACGATCCGACCCCAGTGCGATGCGATTGTGACATTTGTGAGGCATGATTCTCGTGAAATTCAACTGTCTGAATGAAACCGATGAAATCCTATTAGTTTTGATGAATTAGTCAGTCCCCCGTACACGAATCTGATCAAATGTCTATATAATTATTTTTTGTATCAAAGATGTTTTGGGGGGAGTAGGGAAGACGGGGTAAAATACCCATGGGCGGGTAAGAAGCCCATGCCAACGTATCTATTTTGAAATGGAGAACATTTGAGTCAAATTTGAGCATGAGACGAATGCTAAACTAAAAAAATGTTCTTTCATTTCATGAGATGATTGGCATAGGCTTCTTACCCGCCCATTTTTTACCCCGTCTTCACCAATAGTGAGTATTCTTGAGTATAGTGAGCAAAAATAGTAGAATAATGTTTAGAGGGAATCACGACTCAGAGACGTCGTCACAATCGAATCGTATCGGGGTGGAATCGTCCAACTCGCATCGCATTGATAACGAATCGTATGTAGTGTGTGCAGACAGACCCTTTGCTCCCAAACTGACCATTAAATCCCCGTCCTTCTTTCCTTTCCTTTCCTTTACTGTCCTAATGCTCCCCCCCCCCCCCTTTCTTCTATTTTCACTGCTCCCCCCCCCCCCCCCCCCCCCATCGCGCTTTCTTCCTTTCTTCCTGCCTTTTATTATATCCACTTTCTGGGTTTGTCGTAACAAGGGGGAGAACTGAGATAGGGGAAACACGGGGTGAGTTCAGGCCCCTTGGCACCTGACACATCGATTCGCTGGCACAGGAAGAAAATGGCCTGTTCTGTTCCTTGTTTTTGTCTTTCTAGTTTTCTTTGTTTGCTGATTTTTTTCTGTCTATTTATCTGTTTGTCTAATTCATTTTTGTTCTCTTTTCCATTTTCTATTAGTTTTTTCATTCATTCTTTGTTTGTTTTCTTTTGTTTTTCTCTCTATACTATTGTCATTAAACCGTTTTGAAGCGTTGAAGCGTCTCTCCCTGTCTCTCTGTCTCTGTGTCTCTCTCTGTCTCTCTCTCTCTCTCTCTCTCTCTCTCTCTCTCTCTCTCACTCACTCACACACACACACACACGCACACTCTCACTCGCAACTCACCCACACACACACACACCACACACTCTCTCTCTCTCTCTCTCTCTCTCTCTCTCTCTTCTCTCACACACACACCACACACACACACACACACTCACACTCTCTCTCTCTCTCTCTCTCTCTCTCTCTCTCTCTCTCTCTCTCTCACAGGGTTGAGTGTAGCCAGCAATGCTTATCTCATTACCCTGTATAAATAAAAAATCATTTCGTTTCGTTTCGTTTCGTTTCTCTCTCTTGTGTGTGTGTGTGCGTCCGTGCGCACATGCGCGCACGTGCGTGCTGTTGGGCTTTGGTGAGTTTGATTATGATTGATAATCATTTGCAAAGAGACGAAAGTTTTGGGACATGCTTGAGTTCATTCCGCAAGAGTCATAAACTAGGAAGGTGCCTGGTCTCGTAAATTCAAATTTCCCGCCCATTTCCTTGTGGTGAAAAAAGTAGAAATGATGACAGTGTGCTGATGATTTATTTCATCTGTCCGTATTGACTTCGTTGATCCGTTCACTTGCCTCACAGTTCTTCTTCTTCTTCTGCGTTCCCAGGCCATATGGCCATAATGGGTAAGGTACGTATGTGTCCGGTTTTCAGTTTTCACTGGTTTCCCCGCTGCGTACAGCCGACACATTCCAATTTTTGAGGAGCTCAAGGGAGATAAATTATTTGGAAGATTGTTTTTGAAAAAAGGCAGGAGAATGGGAAAGATAGTAGATGATAGAAAGCAAAGGGAAAAGGCAGAGTCAAAGAGAGTGGTAGATCAGAGGAAGTTACAAGCACAGAACTTCCAGAAAGTGGGAGAACTATTTTTACGAAAGCCCCCCCGGTATCCCCACGGGGAGAGACTCGTGGACGGGGTGGGGGTCGTCCAGTTCCCCGTATAGAGGCACGAGGCAACCCCCCACTGCCCCTGCCACACATTTAAAATGGTGTTTTCTTCACTTTTTTTGCTATCGTAAATGCTGTGTATTTTCGTAAAAGGGAGAGGAAAGGAAAGGAGGGGTGGGATGAAAATAGAGAAGGTGAGATTAGCGTCCAATCGGTCAGAGAGTGAGACCCTTATGGACGGTGTTCCTGAAGACGGTGAGGTCTTCCCGGGGAT
>CM065681.1:8592502-8595002 GCA_017654935.2 Phymorhynchus buccinoides | reverse complement strand
GTCTGTCAGCTTGTCTGTCTGTTAAAAAAATTAACATTTTATGCTAACGGGATAGAAAAGAGAGAGATTGAGAGAGAGAGAGAGAGAGAGAGAGAGAGAGAGAGAGAGAGAGAGAGAGAGAGAGAGAGAGAGAGAGAGACAGACATACATACATACATACAGACAGACAGACAGACAGACATATACACAGACAGAGACAGAGAGAGTGATACACTAACTCACTGATTGACGAGAGATCGACAGCAGACCAATCCGACTGCATCTGATTTAAAACAGCAAAACAACATAAATAGCTGAAACGTCGATTTCTCTTTGGAAATAAAAAAGAAAGAAATGAAAGAGGAAGGAAGTATGGAGCTAAAGAAGAAAATACGCATAAAAGAAACAGCAAGGACAAAAATTTGATGACGATAGCTATGATACCGATGATACTATGATACAGTATTCTAGATGCCACTAGTTTTAAAGGGAATAACAGAAATCAGATGACGAACTACAGAAACCTACCCTCTGTGAGTTTGGTCTCTGGTGACATCCTTGACAGGTAGTGAAAGAGATCGGGGGGGAGGGGAATTGAACACTTTTGGTCATAGTATATAATCAATGATAATGGATGGAAGTTCAGTTTAGCGTCGCGTATAGGCTTTCGCCATGTACGACGGGCTGAACAAACCAACCAGGGTATAAACAAAAATTTATGTTCCCGAATCACTGTCTTAGCCAAAAGGCCGAGAAGCGATCAGAATTGAAAATTCAATAACAGAGAAATAGCACTGAAATAGCACTTGTGCCGCATAATGGCTGATATGTCTCATTAAATTGGCTGATTTGCTTGCTGTATCAACTTTTTTAAAAACGCCCAGGCGTTGTCGTTATTACTTGATATATGAAATTCAACTAGTTTGAAATCATAACCGTTTGTGTGATTGGTTTTAAGTGTGGCCGGTTTCTTTTTTACTGGCTATAAACTTAAGCATATCTGCATTGAATTGTTCTTATAAAGGCAATCTTAAAACCCCTTGACTGCCAGAGAAAATTAAAGAAAATTTCATTGTACAAATCATGCCATGAAAAAGACAACTGCTAGAGCCAATCTGGCAAATGGTCTGGGGATATAACTCTCTTGACTGTGTTAGAGCAAAAGCCAGCATATCAGGGTTATTCCTCTTCATCCGATGACGTCATCAGTGATGTCACCAAGTGAGTACGTGATACGTGCGGTTATATTGCAGTCAAAGGGTCCCTTGCAGTTTGACATTTTCTTCAGCGGTTGGGAACCCCTTTGCTTCGCATTGTCACGCACGGACAGAGAAGAGCATCTGTCCTGTTCTCATTCCAATACACGCCCGTTTGTATACACCTAGGAGTAGCGAAACATATGCCGCGTTTGCGTGCATCAGCGAATAGTCTATTTGGACTTTCCCCCTGACTGTGTGATGCAGTGTGTGCATCAGCGAATAGTCTATTTGGACTTTCCCCCTGACTGTGTGATGCAGTGTGTGCATCAGCGAATAGTCTATTTGGACTTTCCCCCTGACTGTGTGATGCAGTGCGTCTTTGTGGGTACTTTCGATTGTGTTCTGAAGGTCTGTCAAAATGGATTATGTCTGGATGTGTGTATAAATATAAAACCTGTGTTCACATGGATTGCATTTCTAAATCTGTCGGTGTGTCCGTTTTTCTCTCTTTCTGTTATTTTGACTATCTCAGTCCCATATTACGGTCTGCCTTGTCATGTGCGAGAGAGAGAGAGAGAAAAAGAAAAATAGAGGTTTAACGCCCTCTGGACCAAAGGGCCATATGAGGCATTCAGAATTGTCAAAGTCATGTGCCAGTTTCAGCTCAGGTAACAAAATTTGAAGCGGTTATGTGCAGAGGTTCACAGAATATTGCGTGGCGAAGGTAGAAAAACAAACACGAACAACCGCATAAGGTACGAAAGGAGGCAGAGGACTAATTACGTGAGGATCTGAACAGACCTATGGATAGAATTGAAAATGGGAAGTAAGCGAGAGTTTGAGAGCATTCAATACAACTACAGTGGAGCCTCCCTCATAAGACTCCCTCCCACTTTCAATTGAGACATACTTTTCTGACACATTGCCCTGTTTCTGTAAGTATTAAAAGCACCTCCCTTATGCAACTCCCTCCCACTTAAGACCTTATTTGGGATGATTTGTCAAGGTCGTAAAAGGGAGGTTCCACTGTAATACTTTTACATGCATCAAGGCCCTGTGGGACAAGGCAAAGTCAGGGGCTAGTTAGCCTTACTCTAACCCTGAAGTCCAATGTTTGTAACGTTCTCTTGTTGCGTCTTGAGCAGCCATCTGTACTAAAAACACACCTCTTTAGCCCAAGTTTCCAGAATAGCAATGTGCATCCTGAAAATGTGATCGGATTTACTGATGAGCACAAACGCACGTGAGTTCCAGATATATCTTCTTCTTTTCTTTTCTTTTTGCTCGAGAAAACGACTAAATGAAAGAACAACAACACGTGC
>CM065681.1:8577502-8585002 GCA_017654935.2 Phymorhynchus buccinoides | reverse complement strand
AAACGATAGCAATAAATGTGAATGACACAAATACATGATAACTCAATTAAATAGTTGAAACAAAATCAATCAATTATGTTGAACCAAGCAATTAAAAGAAAAAAGAATGAATCAGTAAATAGATAAATAAATAAATAAACAAATAAATAAACTATACCTAACTAAATAAAGAAATAAAAATAATAATTTAATTAATTGAAATTAAATCAATGAAATCAATCAACTAACTTGATCAATACATAAAACACTCAATCAAAGCAGTTTTCTTGTTCAATTAGTGAACGAATAAATCAAACAATTGTCTAGCCAACCAATCAACCAGCCAGTAAAACAATAAATAAATTAGTTGATGAAACAACCAATTTCAATCCATCAATCGATTAATCAAAATAATAGCCAACCTACAAACCATGTTAAATCAAATCAAATCAAACAATCCATCATTCAACCAGCCAATCAAGAATTCAAACTTCAATAAATCAATCAAGCAACCAGCAAACATATATGCCTTCATCTCATATTCTACGCGCGCACACGCGCACGCGCACGCACGCACGCGCACGCACGCACGCGCACGCGCACGCACACACACGCACACACACACACGCACACACGCACACACACACACACACACACACACACACACACATACACACACACATATAGATATAAACATATGCACGCATATACACGCACACACCCAACCGTGAATACATGAATATATACATACAGTTCATAATCATGTAGAAACATAAGATATGTACCGCTAGTAGAATATTGAAAATCAATAGAAAACAGTCGTAATATGATACATGATTAATATATAGCCAAATAAATAAACCACCCCTCATTCAACCAGCCGTTCAATCATTCAAACTTCAAATAATCAACCAAACAACCAGCTCGTAAGCCACCTATGACAATTCAATTAATTAACATGCTAACAAAATATGCAAACATAGGGAACTTACAACAAAATATGCACTCCAAGCATACCCTATATTAGCACAGGAAGCAGCGTGTTTCTTTACATAGTGAACACAGTCACAATGTATTCATATTACATTTCGGGACCCCCCCCCCCTCCTCCCCGCTAGCAATTCAAATGTCTTTTCTTTTTTTCCCTTAACATACACACCTTCCCCTGTAATTCCACACACACACACACACACACACACACACACACACACACACACACACACACACACACACACACACACACACACACACACACACACACACACACACACAAAAAAAACACCACACACGCACACACATACATACACACGCGTACATGCACACGCACGCACATAAATACATAAATACACGCACGCATGTAAACACACATACACATAATTACACACACATACAAACATGTGCACACCTACTCCCAAGCATGGATACCTGAATATACACATACATGTCATGTATAGAAACATCAGATACGCACTGATATTAGAATTTTGAGAATCAATAGAAAACAGTCATTGATTGCATTCACACAAGGAAATACATACATATCAGGTTCCATATTATTATGCCGTATAAGCTTAGCAAATTAGCAATTAAGAAAACAAGTTTATTCGTGACTATCTTCATAGTTCTTTTTAATTACTCCCTTTCTGTTCTATTCCAACGTACCTCTGTTTTATGGCTTAGAATAAATACCAAGCAACAACTTTACAGTGTTTTTCACTAGCCATTAGAATAGCCATGGCAAAAGCTGATGGTCGTGCAAAGAATTTACGAGGTAAATATTTTAATCTTATATCAGAATAATGTGGACATACAAATACGAAATGTATTTCAGATTCTAAAACATTGGGACAAAAAGGGCAGCACATAATATCAGGTGAACTAGCATGAAAACGATATTTATGAGTTTTAATAGGAGACACACCAAGTCTAAAGCGTATAAGGACTTTTCTTATAGCTATGTTATTAATATCAAAAACTGCATGAGGGAGGGTGGGAACAGATTTAAAAGATGCATAGAAAGAATAGCGTTCACCTGAAACATCACTACTCCAATCCTGACGGAAACAATCTATTAGTCTTTGCTTGAATACCCGTAGGAATACATTATTGTTAGATACACCTTGGTTTTCCCAAACGTGGCCAAACCCATACTTATACAATGTGAAACACACTTTTGAAACCCAAGTAGTTTTGTTTTTACAATGTAAATTGTACAACATTTTATATGATTTATATGGATATCGGTTTACAGGCATTGCCAATAATTTTAGCCAAAATTTTATGCATTTAACAACATTATTTATGTAAAGCGGATGTCTTCCAGTTTCTGCATACACTAGAGCATTAGGAGTCCTAATGCTGACGTTGAGAAAGAGAGAGAGAGAGAGAGAGAGAGAGAGAGAGAGAGAGAGAGAGAGAGAGAGAGAGAGAGAGAGAGAGAGAGAGAGAGAGAGAGAGAGAGAGAGTCTGAGTCTGAGTGTTTAATGTACATCAGCCATAGGCCATTATACAAACACGAAAATGAAGTGGAACATGGGGAAGGGTGGGAAAGAGGGTGGGGTGGGGGCAGACATGGGTGATGAATGAAAAAGGCAAAGGAAAAAAATAAACCATCATAGTACATTTGCATTAGAATATATTTTTTTATGATACAAGTTTGCGACAATAAATGTTAACGACTAAGCTTGTTCAAACAGAGAGAACGAGAACACAGTCAACCTGACGTTAGTAACTTCAGTATATGAATAATCCGCGGACAACCTTAGCATCAAGCAAAATAATACTGGAAGACATACCATAAACTTACCATTCTACCGTATCGTCATTTCCAAAGTTAAGCAATAGATGACATCAACTGGTACTTTCATAACCCCAAAACCTAAACATGGAAGAATGGCTTGTGTAAAGCCACAAAATTCGAAGATAACAAAGATGGAAGCAGTGAAACAATCATAATAACACTCTCAGGTGCATGTAACACGAGGATTTTTATCCTTCTTAAGCAAACTAGTGGTTTACATATAGGACATTGCAAGATGATGGAATAAAGAGAACATATAGTATATAATCATATAAATATTTGCATTTGGGTCAATACAAATAAAACAGATAAACATGTCCAATGTTAAACGCGTAGTAACCTTTCATTCATCATCACTTAATTGTTCACCAGAGAGGAACCTTTTCCTCACATTCAAGGCATGGAAAATAAACTTAGATAATAGCTGGGATTTCGTCATTGAGTTTGCCTGAAGGAGTGAATGTAGTGACAGTGGAGAGAACTTGTGTAAAAGCTTCTGCCTTAGGTCAGTATATAAAGGACATTTGAAAATAAAGTGGTCTTCGTTTTCTATTTTTGACACACAGACAGGACATGTACGGTCTGAAGCATTCTGACTGTATCTGTGCATATTATTGTTCAATGGGAGAACACCAAAACGTAAATGTGACAAAGCAACACGAAAGCAGTATGTGTCGACAAAAGAAAAATATTGCTCTTTTTCAAAAATAGTTTTGAAACTCCTATAAGAAACATATCTATCTCTATCTCTGATGACACCGGACCACTCTTGAACAAACATGTCAATTAGCCTTTGTTTAAATTGATTAAGAAAGATAGTGGGATTACCAACAGATTGGTAGAGCCATACAAAAGCAAATCCTGTTTCACATAAAATTTCCCTAATTTTACTTGCCCAACAATCTTTACCTTGTGAATCTAGAGTGACTAGCATTTTATAGGATTGTTTGGGAATTCTATTTTGATCCATATCCAGCAAACGTATCCAGTATCTCACACAGTTAACACATGAAGCTATAAATATAGGATACCTCCCAAGGTCTCCATAAACCATTTTGTTAGGTGTTCGAATAGGGACCCCAAGATAACGTTTACATGCTAATAAATGGACCTTTTCCAAACTGTCAAGTCTTTGGTATCCCCAAATTTCCGACGAATAAAGAAGAATTGATTTGATCTTAGCATCAAAAATCACAAAGTATGTTTTAGAAGACATTTCTTTGTAATTCTGGAGGACTCTTTTCAAAAACAGAACAGCTTTCCTACCCTTAACTGCTAAATGGTCTGTTCCTTTCTTATGACTCAATTTCGTAGTAAAAATGTAACCCAGATAACAATAACTGTTTACAACTTCTAGCTTACTACCATCATAAAACCACTGTTCGTTTTTCCCCAAGAAACCCCCCTTCCTGAAAACCATCACTCTTGTTTTTTCTTTATTAACGTTAAGTGCCAAATTATCACAACATTCTTTTAAACAGTTAAGTTGGTTTTGCAAACCGATAGGTGTAGTAGACATCAAAACCACATCGTCTGCAAAAAGAAGTAGGAAGAGCTCCATTAAATCAGGCATTAAATGAATACCATGTCTACCTCTTAAGGACATGTGATCTGATAGCTGATTGATGAAGACGGAGAATAGAGTAGGGCTTAAAACACACCCTTGTCGAACGCCAATGGGACACTCAAAGAAGTCAGAAAACTCAAAATTTGCTCTAACACAAGATATCAATGAGGAATACATAGCATTTAATGTACCCAAAAATTTACCTTTAATTCCTTGATTTCTCAAACATTCAAGTAGTTTGTCATGACGAATAGAATCAAAAGCTTTTGAAAAATCAACAAAAGCAACATATAACTTTTGACCCTTTTTGTTTAAGCACTTCTGGACAATTGAATGGAGATTAAAGATTTGATCTACAGTAGAATAAATTTTACGGAAACCTGCTTGATTCTCAGATATCATCTTGTTGTCTTCTAACCATTTGTATAGCCTCGTGTTCAAAATAGATGAATAACATTTACTGATTATACTAAGAAGTGAAACACCTCTGTAATTATTTGGCTCGTTTCGATCACCTTTTTTATGAATGGGAATGATGATTGCTTTAGCCCAATCTTTAGGATACATAGCCTTACTAAACAAAACATTAAACAACTTAACAAGGAACTTCACAGCATGGTAGCCTCCTGCCTTCAGCATCTCAGCAGAGACGCCATCAATCCCACCTGCTTTGCCTGACTTAAGCTTAGATATGGCTTTCTTCACTTCTTCGTATTTGATATCCTCGTTTAAAATGTGATCTGAATCCTCTGTAATTATTATCTCGTTAGGATATCCTGGGTAGTTGTCTACCTCGTTGCTTTTGAATACTTCTTTAAAATGGTCACACCATTCATTGATATTAATATTATTGTTATTAGAAACCCTCTTACTCCCACAACTAATGGTTTTTAGCTCTTTCCAAAATGCTGAAGTGTTTTTAATGTTATTTTCAAGCTGCTCTGTTTTCGCACGTCTAAAGACTCTAGCCTTTCTTTTTAGGAGATATTTATATTTCTTTTTCACCATTACATATTCCTTCCTGTCTTCTTCAAATCTAGTAGATATAAAAAAAATAAGTTTATGACGATTTTCCTTTTTAGCTTGAGCACATTCCTCGTCAAACCAACCATTGACTTTTTTACTATAATAACATCTTTTGATGATAGAACTACTGGAAATCTTCAAACAGTCTACAAAGTTTGCAATTGCACCATCAACGTCAGCTTCTACTTCATCTGTAGCTTCCTGAAGCTTGCGTTGTATTTCAGGACTGTTTAATACATTTATGAATTCCCGTTCTTTGTCATTTTCCCAAACACATTTATCTATGTATTTACGATACTTCTTTTTGCAACTACATACATCAACCTTCTTAAGGCCCGTGGTTTCAAATGTTAAAGTGACAGGCAAATGATCCGATTCAATTTCATCTTCAACAACAAGGCAACATTTACATTCAGACACAAACATATTGCAGGACATGATGAAATAATCTACCACACTGGTTCCGGAACTCGAAATAAATGTACAACTGTTATCAAAACTCCCTTCACACAAACCATTCAAAATAACGCAATCAAATAAGTTACACCACTCAATCAACTGACCACCAAGCATATTGCTATTGTTGTCTTGTGAATTTCTTGTAAACTCACTTGCTACATCGATAGACATGTTTTCTAAATCATTGAATGATTGACAATAATTCTGACAGGCAGTTCTAGAATTTAAGTCTCCATTCAATAGGACATAAAAATCATTAAACTCTTCGTAGAGATTCATTAAGGACTCCTCCAAGGTTTCAATACCATATCCAGTTTGAGACGTTTGCCAAAATGGAGAATCATTAGGAGGAATATAACAAGAAATGTACAATATGTCTTTAGATGTTCCAAGAAGCGATTTATCCATTTTCAGCACTGTCATATTATCTGTATCGATGTTAACTTGCTTAACGAAAGATTCATATTTTTTACGAACTAATACAATTACACCCCCAGAGTTCCTTCCATGAAAAGATAACTTATTTGCCTTTGACACAAAAATACAATAATCACCAAAAACATCTAAGTCAAAATATGTATCTGTGACGAGGTAATGGGTTAAAAGGCTAAGCCTCTAGGGAAGACTTTTAGTGTGTTAAATTTTCAAGTAGAAAATTTGCCTTTAACCCACTTCTCTAGGGTATGGGAGATGAGCAACTTTCCCGGCCCCTTTTCATCTAATAAATTTATATTTGTGCCCGGGTTCTGGCTCGTATGGTTGTAAGAAATACAAGTGGTTGAATTGCTCTAAATGGCAGACAGAGAGAAGTAGGGTTTTACATGAAATTACAAGACTCCCACTCTCATCAGTCTGACCAAAGGGTTCAGGATTATTTGACACTTGTATTTTATTTACTCACAAAATCTGCATAAGATTATGCAACAATAATAATAAAGCAGCTCAATGGCGCCAAAACAAAATGTGAATGAAAAACAATGGAATCCGAAAGGATTTACAAGACTTTTGTCTTTCTAGAAGGTTAGCCCCAAACAGGAAGGGTCACTTAGTGTCCTGGGTTCCAGTTAGTGATCTTTGGCACTGTCGTGGGGACTTAACTCATGGCTGTGCTGAAGTTCCTCCGTAGGGATCGGCGAGTGCTGGGTTGGCTGGGCTTGCTCATCAGGTGAGAGTAGCTCCCAGTCGTTCCGGTTACGGCTTCGCGGGATGGCACGGTTCAGGCGTGGTCTCCTCGCGGATTCTGGGTGCGGGTTGTCTTGGCGGCGTTCCCGTCTTGGTGCTTGTGAGTCCGGGATAATCGTCCGGCCCACGATGCCCTGCTGATAAGCACAGGAGAAGGTGGATGTAGGTCTCTATGGCTTAGAGACAAGGGGCTTCAGTCGGCAGGGAATTAGTGAATCCCAACCGGCTAGAAGGCTTCCCTTGTACAATAGCACTAAGAACACATAATCTGAATTTCAGTTAACAAACTGAGATCAGTAAAACATAAAAAGGTGATCAAGACAACATCACTCTCCATCCAACACCTGGAAAGGAATGGTATCATAAAGTGCAAGATTGCAACCCACAGGTTTCCTACTAAAAATAGACAAAAGGGTTAGTAGGCATAAAATCCGGTTCTGGTACCAAAAGTGTTCAAGTCAAAAACACACACACACACAAATAATCA
>CM065681.1:8570002-8572502 GCA_017654935.2 Phymorhynchus buccinoides | reverse complement strand
GAGGGAGGGAGAGGAGAGAGAGAGAGAGAGAGAGAGAGAGAGAGAGAGAGAGAGAGAGAGAGAGAGAGAGAGAGAGAGAGAGAGAGAGAGACAGTCTCCGGTAAAGCGATTCATTAAGAAGTGAATATCAATAAAGCCGAAGAGAGTCTTTTGCACCTGACATCATTTAAAACACATTTCCCTGGTTCCCCCTTTTCCCGTTAACTCTTCCTTTCTCGTTCTTTCTCTATGTCTGTCTCTGTCTCTCTCCCCTCTCTTTCTTTGTCTGTCTGTCTCTTTCTCTCTGTCTTACTCCCTCTCTCTCTCTCCCTCCCTCTCTCTCTCCCTCTCTCTCTCTCTCTACTGACACCGGCCTATCTATGCAAACGATTTCCTATTACTAACATTCGTAGCAAAAGTATAATTTATATTCCTCGCCCTAGAACAAACCTGTTTATGACCTCCCTTACATACTCCGGTAGCAAATTATGGAATGAATTAGAAAATTGCAATAAAAACCTAATAAGTGTCTCATCCTTTAAAAGAACATATCACAAACACCTCTTAGAAAAGTTTTAAGCTATTAACTTCCTAGAAATATTCGCTGTTTGTTTAGAAATAATAATGACTTTACGTAAATATAATGTTTCTCTATAACGTGGGCTTATTAGTGTATTGTATTCTATCATTGGACCATGAGCGTATTTGCACATGTGTGTTCGAACACACCACGAGAGACTAGGTATGCATGTTTTGGTATAGTTATAGGATATGCTGTATGTTTCGTGTGTGTGCGAGTACGTGAACGAGCTCTTCGTTTGAGCTTGAATTTTTTTCGCATGTTCTTCAATTTACTGTGAACATGCCTGTTGTTATTTGCTATTCTTGTTATGCATTTTTTACTTTCTTTTCTTGTTATTTGGCTTTTCTTTTTCCCCTCGAGGGCATGGTGTAAAGAAGCTTGAGCTTATCCGTTTACCCTCATTAAGCATTCGTATTCGTATTCGTATTCTCCCTCTCTCTCCCTATCTCTCTCTCCCTCTCTCCCTCTCCCTCCCTATCTCTCTCTCTCTCTCTCTCTCTCTCTCTCTCTCTCTCTCTCTCTCTCACTCTCCCCCTCTCTCCCTCCCCCTCCCTCACGTAGCTTTTGAACCCCTGTTTATGTTCCTCTTCTTTTCTTGTATTCCAGTCATTAATGTCACTTGCTGCTTTGTTTCAGTTCTTTTGCTACTTTCCGATGCATTAACAGGAGTGGTTTTTCTCTTTGCCATTGAAACGAGTGTTTGTGAGTTTGAATGAAAGTTAGGTTTTACGTCCACTCGGCTGCAAAACAGCACATATGGGACGAACCATCAACCAACCATCATTCGGAGTTCGGAGTAGATCCTGGAGGTACTGCAATACCAGGTCTGATCTACATGCCAATTTGTGAGTTTCCATCAGTCCGTCTCTTTTATTTGTCTATCAGGCTACGAGAGAACGTGTGTCTTTGGTATTTACTTTATAGTCACAGAGGTGTCTCTGTGAAATTAGGGTTGCTCCCACCCGGAGAGCGCGTCGCAGTCAGAGGCGTGCCACACATTTTGTTTTACTTGCATGCGGTTTTTGTGTGACTGATGATAAGGAAGGAAAGGGGGTGGGGTGGGGTATTTTGACCAAATGACAACTTTTTCCTTGCCACTGGGTTTAACGTGTGCTACGTGCATGGGGACACGTCCATATTATGCATTCGCACGCGTACGCACAGAGAGAGAGAGAGAGAGAGAGAGAGAGAGAGAGAGAGAGAGAGAGAGAGAGAGAGAGAAGAACAACAACAACGATTTAATGAACTGGGCCATCTGCCCATGTCAAAGATAGAGAGAGAGAGAGAGAGAGAGAGAGGGGGGGGGGTGAGAGGAGGGGGTGGTGGCAGACTTTATTGGCATCTTAAGAATGATCCCACACTTTATTTTGGAATTTCTTTGCTCAAAAATCCAGTTTTGAAGCTGGAATTTGTGTGCATTTCCCAAATATAATTTGTTGAGAATGGTTTTGTTTTTCAGCAGTCTCAGAGGATACGTGTGTGCGTGCGTGCGTGTATGTGTGTGGTGTGTGTATGTGCGTGCGCATGCGCATGCGCGTTCGTACATGTATGTATTATTCGTATGCATTGATTATGTGGATCCTGTAGTTTCCTGCGTGCATTCTTATGTGTGTGCATGTGGGTGTTTGAAATGTGTAGTTCTTCCTTGGACAGTGGCTCTTATTTTTTCCTCCACATGTTAATTCGATGATCGGCTTATCCTTCAGAGGCAGACTTTTAGGGTTCTGTTTTATTGGCCATTTTCTTTCCCCTTTTGTCAGCAGAGATGTTGTTTTGTATTTCTTCCTGTGCTCCCTCTTGTTGATTCCGCGTTAGTTAGGGTTTGAACGCCTGAGCTGCCAACAAGACACCCCCACCCCCCACCCCTCCACCCCCGCACCCTCCTTCTACTTGCACACAAACATTCCACTTTCTCCCCCCCTCCTCTCTCTCTCTCTC
>CM065681.1:8557502-8565002 GCA_017654935.2 Phymorhynchus buccinoides | reverse complement strand
GTCTGTCTGTCTCTCTCTCTCTCTCTCTCTCTCTCTCTCTCTCTCTCTCTCTCTCTCTCTCTCTCTCTCTCTCTCTCTCTCTCTCTCTCTCTCTCTCTCTCTCTCTCTCTGTCTCTCTCTCTCTCTCTCTCTCTGTCTCTCTCTCTCTCTCTCTCTCTCTCTCTCTCTCTCTCTCTCTCTCTCTCTCTCTCTCTCTCTCTCTCTCTCTCTCTCTCTCTCTCTCTCTCTCTCACCTGATGGAGAAAGAAACAACATATTTTGTGCTTATTCAGTTATCCTCAATAAACATTCGAGTTTCTCTGATTCTCTTTTTTATTGACATGTAAATATCTGCAGAGGTGTGTGTGCGTGCGCGCGCATGTGTATGCGTGGGTGCCTGTGTGCGTTTGCCCACGTGCGTGTTTGCGGGTGCTTCCGTTTACACAGAGCAGTGTCATTAATTACCGTTAATGAAGATGCATTCGGGGTGTTTGGGGCGCATCGTTAGACCTGGCAGACATCCTTGTTCTTTTCAACCGAGTCCCTCTGTCTGCTTAAAGACCCTCCACGTCACGTGTCAAAATCACGGTTTTCGCGTGTTTGCCCTCGTATGGATGGTAAGAAATATTAAGAAATCTTCCTAGCATAAGAGGGAATGTGACACGTGACGTGAGGGGTCTTTAATAAATCTTCCTAGCATAAGAGGGAATGTGACACGTGACGTGAGGGGTCTTTAATAAATCTTCCTAGCATAAGAGGGAATGTGACACGTGACGTGGGGGGTCTTTAATAAATCTTCCTAGCATAAGAGGGAATGTGACACGTGACGTGGGGGGTCTTTAGGGAGCTTTTTCACAAACAA
Source organism: Phymorhynchus buccinoides (assembly GCA_017654935.2). Lineage (NCBI taxonomy): Eukaryota > Metazoa > Mollusca > Gastropoda > Neogastropoda > Raphitomidae > Phymorhynchus > Phymorhynchus buccinoides. Next base: position 8,564,161 of record CM065681.1, on the reverse strand, counting down.
TGCACATGCTCCCGCTTCCTCCCGTTCATCCCCCCCCCCCCCCCCCCCCCCCCCTGTCCTCTCACCTTCCATCGTCAATCAACCTATTTTGTGAAATGAACGTGCAAACGTCTTCATTTTTTTTATCGACCTTTTGGGGGTTTCTTTGTTTTTGCTAATCTCTCTCTCTCTCTCTCTCTCTCTCTCTCTCTCTCTCTCTCTCTCTCTCTCTCTCTCTCTCTCTCTCTCTCTCTCTCTCTCTCTCTCTCTCAGAGAGAGACAGAGAGATATAGATAGAAAGAGAGATTCAAACAATTTTAATGAATAGGCCTTCTCTGCCCGTACCATAGGGAGGCTGGGGGAGGGGGGTTTAATGGCACATAACATCCGCATCAAAAACTAGAAAATAACGAGAGAGAGAGAGAGAGAGAGAGAGAGAGAGAGAGAGAGAGAGAGAGAGAGAGAGAGAGAGAGAGAGAGCTCTGAGAGAGAGAGAGAGAATGCACCTGGTCGCACATGTATCCTATTTATCATCTGTCTTATTCCCCCTTTCGTCTTCCATCATTGAAGTTTTTCGCTTATTGTTTTTACCTTATTATCTATCTTGACATTTTCCCTTCGGTTTTTTTCCTTTCTTCCTTCCGTCGCCACCTAGATTTTTACCATCATATTCCTTGACACCCCCCCCCTCTCCCACCCCCCCCCCGCACACTTGTCTGTCGACCACGCTTACACGATTCACACCACCTCTCCCTTTCCCCCCCCTCCCCCCCCCCCCCCCCCCCCCCCCCCCCCGCGCGCGCGCATTTCTGTGCGTAATTCCTAAATGAAATGAAGCAAGTCTTGATGGAATACAGGTGAAAGCTTAGCGGTCAGTATTTAGGTGTGTTTGTGTGTGTATGGTGGGGTGGTTATTAGGGAATGGTAGAGAGAGGGAGAGAGAGAGAGAGAGAGAGAGAGAGAGAGAGAGAGAGAGAGAGAGAGAGAGAGAGAGAGGAGAACGACGGAACGACGAAAATTTGTTTAATCAGGGTTTATAGGATAAGTATATAATTTGCTTTTTGAGAGAGAGAGAGAGAGAGAGAGGGAGAGAGAGAGAGAGATGGTACTGAGATATATGAATATTGGGGGGGGCTACTCGTAGTATGGTTGAAAGTCAATCCCGCATCTCGATCCTAAACAGACGGTAAATGGAACATGACGGACAACAAGCAGACACACCGACAGACAGACAGACAGACCACCCCGATAGACAGAAACAGATCATCCAAGAGGGGGAGGCGGAAGAGTAGCGGGGTCCAGATGATAACAGACCTACAGTTTCTGGCTCAGTAGAGTTAAGTGAATAAGTGATGGCTCTGTGGAAGCGACACAGTACAGTACAGACGGCTGAAGCTGAATTGGTTGATTCCATTAGAAAGAGTGGAGTGGGAAAGAGTGAGAAACTACGTGGTAGATTGGATGTTTATCACAAGACAGCTGAGGGGTGATTGTGGACAATCGGTGGGCGATGGTGTTTCTGTTTGATGCCAAGTCTGGGGAAGATAGGTCCCTGGCGAAATAGTAAGAGAGAAAACATCTTGGCAGAAAAGACAGTTAATGGATAAAGTATATTATCGGAATGGAAATTGGTAATGGACGATTAAGGTATTGTGTACACGTTAACATTATTCACAAAATATCAATATTTCCCCATGAGTCGCAAGTCATATTAAGAGTGGGCTAACATTGTGTTTCTTTGGGGATGTTTTGTGTATAATGTTAACGTGTACACGGACCTTTAAGAAGAAGAGTGGTTGAGTGAAAAGAGGAACATTTAATTTATAATTGACATTTGTGTATCATAATATGAACCTTGTAATTTGTGATGAAAGGTTTGTTTTTTTAAAAAGTCAGTTCGAGCAGCAATCTACATCAACAACTAAACAGCAATATTTCTTCAATGGCACTAAATCATAGTTTATATATACAACATAATGCTGAGCAGAATAATGTGATGCTGTTTTCTTTGGAGTATTCAAGGTATTTACCCAAGCATCGGCTGTTTTAGGCCGTGTACACACATAAGCGGATATCCCATGCGGAAACCCGTGCGCAATCCATAAATAAGAAGCAAAGAATGGAAATGATTTGCGCACGTGTCCGAATGAATGAATGAAAAATGGTGTTTTACGTCCTCTCGGTCTGGAACAGACACATATGGGACATTTGTAGATACAAAGATGGTGGGAACAATACTGGAGGCAATGCCCGGAGGCAGTGCAACACCAGTAAAGTCCCGATTTCTTTAGCAATACAGATAAGTGTAGCAGTAACCATGCCTCGGTTTAAACCTCATCGGCTATGGTACCGCCACAATCTATGGACATAGTATGAGTCCGAATTTCCCCTGTATGCGTACACTTATATCCTTCTTTCTTCCACTTATTTACGGTTTTCCGTACGGAACTTACGCGTCTGATGTGAACCCGGCCTTAATATGCGTCAGCAGGCGATCTCTTCAGATAATGTTTTCTTTTTTAATCTGCCAGAGGAAATAACAGCCACAACCAAATGTCACCTTGCCAGAGCCCAAACATGTTCTTTCACTTATTGTGTGCGGTGCAAGTAACACCGAGGTCAACGACTGTTAAGGATCTAAGCTTTGTCTCGTTCACAAGAATTGAAGAGGGGAAAACAGATTAATCTAAAATAATAGAAGAACAAAAAGGTGGGGGAAAGGGACAAGGTGACCTTACCGATTTTCAAATCAGTCAGACAATGGCGAATTACCACTTTACTTGTTGGGGTGATAATAAAAATTCGTTGGCTTGGAGTCAAAACGAACTATCTTTAGATGGCCCACTGACGTATTACTAAGCTTATTGCGAAAACTAATAACTTGTATCAAAAAGGGACTGCAGAAATATAAAAAGTATAATCCCCATTTTATATTCGAGGGGTGAATGCCAGAACTGCCTATCTGTGCTCTTTATTCCTTTTGAGATAGACCGTTCTGACAGACACCCCTCGTATTATTTGCATACTTTTTTTAATACAAGCTCTTAGTTTTTTCAATAACTTCTATAATAAGTCAATGGACTATCTAAAGATAGTCCGCTTTGACTCTATGCTATCGAATATTCAGTTGGATTGAAAAAGTCAGCAGGGTCTGGGGGTTTAATTCTTAGATTAACCTGAGAACATCACTCACTACCAGACAATCTGTTGTGCTGCTGATGGATTCGTCAGCTGAACGAGAAAACGAAGCAACTGAACTAAGGTGAAGAAGAGCAAGGAGAGTGGAATGTCAGAAACGCTGGAATCTTTTACATTCTTCTTTTCTTTTCTTTAAAAAAAAAGAAAAGAAAGTGAGTTATTATAGCCGAGTTGTGGTAACTGATCTATCAACTTCACACCCAGTTATTGTTTAGCTTCTAATACCAAGAAGCTTTGTGCTTTGAGTGACTGTCTAGACTTGCTAATGGACATATTATTATTCGAATCTTTTTTTAATTCTGGTTCAAAGGCATAACATAAAATTAAAAGTTGATTGCGATTCCAAGTTACGGTCAGCAGAAGAGAAAGGAAACTCCGATCTTCAGATTAAATAAGATATCTTATCTAAGAAGCAAAAACATAAAACTCCGTATAAAAGCCCCGAACAAAGGGAGAGCACTCAAATCGCACTGACCCGAAAAGGGTAAGAATCGCCTCCCTCTATCAAAAGTTTCAGGAAACCTTTTTTTTTTTTTTTTTAAACTGAAGAAGACATGGAAAGACAGAACAACATGAACAACGGAATGAGAGAAAAATAAGGAAGGAAAGAAGTAAAAAGAAGATAAAAGAGATCGAGAGAAAGGGATAAAAAAAGGTTCAGTGGAGACTGGTGATTGGCAGTGGAAGCTTATCCGTGACTTCTTCTTGGATCGGTTGGAGTTTTTATTGTTGCTGTTTTATTTTTCCCAAGAAAACTTTGTTTATTGTTGTTGTTAATGTGTCGCAAAGAAAGAGAGAAAGAGGGAAGGGACAACCGAGAAGGAGAGAGTGAAGGAAGAAGAACCAAAAAGGAGTGGAAAAGAATGGACCCGGAGTACGCGAATTCCCTGTTTCACCAAATCTACACCATTCTGTGGTTCATGGGGCCTGGATTTCAGGTCAGTTGTTTTTTTGGGGTTTTTTGGGGGGGCATAATAATAAGGATAATAATAATAACAAACGGACACTTATATAGCGCTTTTTATCGAGCACAAGGCGCTTTACAATCAGCATTGAAACATTCACAGACATGCACACACAGACACACACACACTCACGCACGCGCACACGCGCACACACACACACACACACACACACACACGCGCGCGCACAACAGACACACACGTAGGCCTACGTACGTGCACGCACGCGAGTTAACGTGTTTTTGCACACAGACATGCACACACAGACCCACACACATTTCATCAAACACACAGAAAACACATTCTCACTGAAACGCGCACACACTTATGCAAACATACACTTGTACAGAACACGCGCGTGCGCACACACACAGACACACACACAAACACACGCGCACTCACATACACAAATACGTACGTGCACTCACACACTCGCACACACTAACTCCCCCCCCCCCCCCTCTCTCTCTCTCTCTCTCTCTCTAGCCGAACACAATCTCCTGCGCACACATACACTCATAGTACATGCAAGCACATATACCCACACAGCACACACACAACGCACTCTCTCCCTCTCTCTCCCCCTCTCTCTCTCTCTCTCTCTCTCTCTCTCTCTCTCTCTCTCTCTCTCTCTCTCTCTCTCTCTCACACACACACACACACACACACACACACGCGCACACACACACACACACACACACACACACACACACACACACACCTGCTCAGAAGAGCGGCCGTGGGCTCAGCACGCACACTCACTCGCGCACACGCTCACAAATTACATACATACACACACATACACGCACACAAACATACAGACAGACATCGCACAGAGAGAGGAGGGTGTTGGTGGTGGTAGTGATGATGGGGATGGTGGTGGTAGGGGCTGGGGATATCTTCATGAAAAGAAAAGGGGTGCAGGGGGGGGGGGGGGTAGATATGTGGTTAGGGACTAAGGCCTTGGATGGTTCGATTACGTAGTATGGTAATTAAAACATTGTTTATTTCAGTTGTCTTCCACCATCTGTCACCATGAAATGTACATTGTACCAGCAGCAATCACTGAATGATGAATGCGTTTCATTTTGTATCCGCTGTGGACAAAGGGAACATTGCACCCTCACTTCCTTGTTTCTAATTTAAAATCGTTGCACGCACGCACGCGCGCGCGCGCACACACACACAACGACACGCACCCAGGCACAAACGTATGCACGCACACGCACGTGAGTCTGCATATCAGCAGGTCTGTCAGCATTCCAATGGTTACGGGTAAAGGGAGGGAAGGACTGCCAACTTATTCTTGTCCAGTCTGGACGTGATTATCTGCCTTGGACCGCGGCAGGCACAGAGAGAGCGAGAGAGAGAGAGAGAGAGAGAGAGAGAGAGAGAGATACTAAGTACGCGGTCGGCTCTTTAAAAAGAAGTTGCAACATTTTATTGTTTCGATCTGTGTTTCTTTTTGTCTCGCCCTCACCCCCCCCCCCCTCCTTTTTGCCCGTCATTTACTCCCCTCTCTCTCTTTCTCTGTTCTCTAACACACACACACACACACACACACACACACACACACACACACACACACCACTCCCCCCAATACTGGTTCGTTGATGAATAAAATTGTTTTCGTTGCGTAAAGGGAATGCTAGTTACGCTAAGGAATCTAGCCTTCTTTTGATCGTATCACGCATCGGTGTCTCTGTCCATCATGAGAGAGAGAGAGAGAGAGAGAGAGAGAGAGAGAGAGAGAGAGAGAGAGAGAGAGAGAGAGAGAGAGAGAGAAAACAATGAACACTGAAATGTTTTAATGTACATTAATTGGCCATACATCTCGAGGGAAGTAAGGGGGAAACATCACTGGTAAACATAAAAATCAAAACCGATAAATTTAAAAAAAATCTCATTCACACACCATAAACCTACGCTATCAAATATCATTTAGTCAACCAAAGTAACCACAGAGAGAGAGAGAGAGAGAGAGAGAGAGAGAGAGAGAGAGAGAGAGAGAGAGAGAGAGAGAGAGACAGACAGACAGACAGAGGGAGAAAGAGAGCACTTAAAGCGGTTTTCTGCAATTGTTGAATTTTTTTTTATTTTTTTTCATTTTCTCTCGCTGTCACAAATCAGAAATGCAATTCAGTTGGAATATAATTTTTTAAGGTCCAAGATTGCGTGATTTAATCGTTATCAGAAAGGGAGGGAGAGAGAAGACAAAAAGGGGGAGGGGGATGGGGGGTCTGGTGAGACGTTTGTGGTTGATGTAGGGTTTGGGAGATTGGAAGAAAGGTCATGTCAAAAATATTCCTTTGCTTCAAGTCTGCGAGATCAGGTCTTTATTTCGCGCGCGCGCGCGCGCGCGTGTCTGTGTGTGTGTGTGTGTGTGTGTGTGTGTGTGTGTGTGTGTGTGTGTGTGTGTGTGTTCGTGTATGTGTGTGTGCGTACGTGCGGGTATGTGTGTAGGCATGCGTTTGCGTGCACGCGCTTGTGTGTGTGTGTTTTAATGATTGCGTGTGAGTG